>PVJA010001648.1:0-121718 GCA_004027025.1 Myocastor coypus | reverse complement strand
TTTTTTTTCAGAACTGGGGATTGAACTCAGGCCCTTGAGCTTGCCAGGCAAGTGCTTATTCTACTGAGCCATCCCCCCAGCCCCAGGACTGTTTCTTGAAAAGCTTTGTGGCTGAGGACTCAGTAGGTATAGGTAAAATAAGTGATGCCCCATGCCACCCTGTTAACCATTCCAAGTTCCTTCTTATATTTTGGGGAGGAAATGGTTGGGATACAACTTACGAGTTGTAAACACCTGTGGAAGGTGGTGAACCCAGAGGAAAACGGGGCCCCCACTGTGGTCTGAGCACTGGTGCCTTCATGTGTGTATGCTGACACTTCATCCTCAGTATGATTGTATGTAGAGTGGGCATCTGTGAGCAGTGAGTAGGTCCTGAGCACACAGTGGGATTAGAGCCTCATAACAGAGTTAAAGGAGTGCACTCCCCTTGCTGCGTGAAGACACAGTAGGAAGATTGCATCTGGGAGGAATGGGGCCCCTCACCAGAGAGCACACGTGCCAGCGCCTTGATCTTGGGCCTCAGCCGCCAGAACTGTGAGCAGTAAGTCCTACTGTCTATTTATCACCCGATCTGAGGCAGGGCTTCTGCTCCTGCAGCTGGCTGAGCAAGGACACCACCACCAGCAGCAGAAGGCCTGGCTCTTTTTGGATGTAGCCTGTGGCTCCGGAGTTGGCTCAACGGGGGCCTCAGACTGCCTGCTGAGGTCCTTCTGCTGGGCAAGGTGTTTGTGTGTACAGCTGGAGTGGTGGCTGGGGTCAGCGTTTGAGAACACAATGTCACTAGAACAGTGACCAAAGTGTCTTCCAGCCTGTAGGCCCCTATCTCAACAGGCACACATCTTTGGAACTACATCAGATATTGTCCATCCTGGGGCCATTGTCATATTTTTGTTGCTAAACATCTTTTTTTCTTATTTTTTTTCCCTTGCTAGCTTGGTTTTCCTTCTTTTTTTAATCAAGCTAAGATGTTTCTAGTTTTCTTAAGGACTCTTTTGATGAAATAATTCCAGTTGATATTTGTATTTTGCTTGTAGCCTGGGGAGCATTTTTATATGCACAAACTCTTCTTTTGTGATCTTGTCCAAGACAAACTTCTGATTCTTCTATTTTAAAAAGTTACTACTAACCAAAATAATATTTAAGAATCAGCTTACTGAAAATAATTAGGAAGGGGCCTCCACCCACAGAAAAAATGTTCTGGTACAGAATTTTTACGATTGTTTTCTTTTTTTTTGTCTTTTTGAGACAGGGTCTCGCTATGCAGTTCAGGCTGACCTTGAGCTCACTTTTGTAGCCCAGGCTGGTCTCGAACTCACACCAATCCTCCTGCCTCAGCCTCCCAAGTGCTAGGATTACAGGTGTGAGCCACCACGCCCGGCTTATGATTGTTTTCTTAAAGCAGGAGTCAGAAAATGCTTTTTAGTAGAAGGCCAGGTAGGATGTATTGTAGGCTTGTGGTCCATAGAGTCTCTACCAAGGAGAAGTAGTTATAGTTGTACTTATGTAGGTAAATAGGCATGGCTGGTTTTTTGTTTTGTTTTTTTGTTTGTTTTTTGTGGGGCCGGGGTTCAAACTCACGACCTTGCACTTGCCAGGCAGGCACTTGTGCCATGGAGCTATCTGCCCAGCCCCAGACATGGCTGTTTTACAATAAAGTTTTATTCACAACGGAGAGTGGGTCAGATCTGAGCCTGAGGCTATGACTTGCTAACCTCTGTCCCTGAGCATTATGTGCTTTCAACTGTCCTGGAAAAATTATAGACAGAAACTTTGATGTGACTTCGGTCATAATTTTTATTTACATTTCATGGCATAGAAGAACAGGATCTCAACAAAATGCTGATAGTAGGACTCACCGGGTAGCCTAGATGTAGACTAAGAGGTAGGTATTAATAGCACTAAAATATTCAGGTGCTGTTCTTGTTCGATGCAGTGGTTCTGGGGTGGGGAGTCCACTGTAAGGTGGGTTTACTGCAGTGCTGTTTCCCACAGTGTGGGAGACATGGAAACACCTGAAATGTCTACCAGCAAATCACCCACGTAGAACCGCATTTAGAAAGACTTTGAAATGAATGGGCTTATGATAAAAATCTTCAGGAGTTTATGGCAAGGGATATGAATGGAAAATGTTGTTGTGAGACCTTCGTAAACTGAAATGAAGAGTGGAATGAAGAGCAGACGTGTGCTGGAAAAGGATTGGCAGGCAGAGCTCCTAAGTACCAACAGTGCTTTCTCTGGAGACAATTACCTGGAATTTTAGTCCACATGTACCGGAGGGGGATTCTTCTATAAAGATCACAGAAGCTTAGTTTGAGGGCAGCAGAGCATTTTAAGGCAAAAAGTTAAAAGCTTGAGTTCTGCTCTTTGGCCCCAGGTGGCACTGTGTGTGGGGAGAGGATGGGCCAGCCCAGGATGCTCAGAGCAGGCGGCTGCTACCCACCAGCTTGGCAGTCTCATCCTGTGCACACAGACTTTGCACCATTTGCTCCACTTTCCAGTTGAGAAAGCTGAGGCTGAGCAATTGGGTGATCTGCTCAGACCCACGGCTAATGTGTGAGGTGTCACGGGTGGGAACTTGCTGCCCTTTCACCCAGAAATAGCAGGCCTATTAATTTTCTTACTCACTCTTCTGCTCCTTCCCCTGAATCCTGAGCACTGCTTGCTTTTGACTGTGTTGGGGAAACTGTAGCCTCGGGGCAGCTGTAGATGGCCAGAAGTTCCCAGTGAGGATATGGATAGGCTGTGGGGCAAGTGGAATGGGGTGGAGGAGGGTCTTCCACATGCATCCTGAGCGGAGACTAGGAGGGAGGGGAACAGGTGGAGCAGGCTTGAGAAGTAAGCCAGAGGAGGTGACCAGGGCCCGGGCCCCAGGAGGGAAGGACAGGATGCAGAGGGCCAGCCTAGAAACGGACTCAGAGAAGAACAAGTTCTCTCCAAGCCCCAACGTTGGTTCAGGGCTCAGAAGGCCCTGGGAGGATTTTGCAGGAGCCTAGTTTGAGAGTCTTGTGCCATTAGGGACCTGCTGGGAACCAGCCCCAGCTGTACAGCTCTCTCCCTCAGAGAAGCCCCTGATGTCCAAGGACAAGATGGGAGTACCGTCAGTAACAAGGCCACTTGCTGGCTGTGGGGAGCCTGACAGCCACTCCACTCTGTAGGGTTGTGTGTGCCCAGGGCCTTCTTCACCCACCTGACATACTTTTATCTCAAGTCCAGTTTACACACAACCTCCGGGAACACACTCGCTAGATGGAGTCAGGTGCGCTTCCTTCCCAAGAGCCAGGAAAGGGGCTCCTGGTGTGGAGGAAACCGGAGACATGCATGGAGAAATAAACACTGAGGCCGCTGTCTCTTGGGGTCGTGGCAGCGATTACAGAGATGTGTTTTTTCATTTCCTCAAGTTCCACCGCCCATGTGTTGCACAGCTGTGATTTATTTTCAGAGCACATTTTGGAATTTGATGGGCCCGCATGCCGGCCTGCTTCACAGCCATGACTGCTTGCACTTTGGTGGACAATAGAGCAAGTGACAGTTTATGCTACAGAAGACTGCGCTTGTGAAGAAGACTGGCAGGTGTCAAAGCCGGGCAGCTGTGGCAGAGTCGCAGCCGACTTCGCCCTCTCAGCCTCCTGAGCACACTCACCAGGCTGGCACTGCTGCTGGCAGGGGCCTCCCTGTTGGCCTTGTGCTCCGGGTCCTCCAGCCTTGGTCCCTGTCCTCAGGGAAGGCCATGCATTCTAAGCCTTAAGGGCCCCAGGCTCATGGGTTGATCTGGGCCTGTCATGGCAAACAGTGTGCTTGGAAGCACAGGGGAGCCCACTCTGCTGAGATCCCTTTGATCTCTGTGTATTCCAAAGAAGTGAGTTCAGGATTCCTTCCCACACCTGCTCTGTTCAGTGCCATTCATAGTGCTTATCTAAATTTGAAAATCCTTCTGCCTGTTTGGTTTTGTTTTCTTTTGCCCTCTAGAATATAGCACATAGGCCCTGCCTGTTTAATTCCTTGTGTCCAACTCTGTGCCTGGCCTGTTGAGGTACCTGGCGAGGTGACACCTGGGTAGGGGAGGGCAGTGCAGGGCTCAGTGGGGTAGAAAAGGGTGCTAGCAGCAGGGAGGAGCAGGGGAGGTGTGGAGAGAGAGGGCTGCTCAGGTGAGCAGCAGGCTGCAGGACAGGGGCTTGCTGGGACTTCCCGAGGAGCACGTGAGCAACTTGCAGGGAGCTGCAACACCACGCTGAGCCTACTCTGGCTGCACGGATTGCACACCAGCTGCACTGAATCACTTTCCTGCGTGCTGAGTTGCCATGATCCTGCTCAGTGCTCCATGGTTTTGGTAAAGACTCAGGGTAGTGGTGTAGAGGGCAGACCCAGGGCACAAGGCCAGGGGGCTGAGGGGCGGTGCTGGGGGCGAGGGCAGAGATCACGGTGCTCAGGAGGTGGTCTGGAGGGCTGAGGAGAGGTGAGCAAGGCTTCATATGCTCACTGAAAAAGCATTCGTAGAGCTCCTCAAGGGCCACTCATAGGTTTAGTCCCTCATAATATTAATCCATTCGATGTGCACAACAGGTATCTGGAGGAAGTGCTGTGATTACCTTCACATTGCAAATGTGAATGAAGCACAGAGAGTTTGGTGACAGGATGCGGGTCACACAGGGAGCGGGGAGATGTAAGGTGAGGCTGTCGGGGGCTGGGGCTTGTGCTCTTATCTGTTAATGTCTAGCCTGAGCAGTAGTAGCGCTGGTGACTAAGACAGGGACTGTGGACTGTGGACGAAGGGCAGCTTGGACAGGGGCCACATTTGTTTTGGGGCTGTGCATTCAGTCTCTTCTGTGAGAGCCTTGCTGTGCTGGAGTAAAGGCTGTGCTGGGTGCAAGTCCACTGTAAGGGAGTTCTGAGTGGGGAGAGGCCGGCCTCGACTCAGCCTCCAGCAGAGTCAGTAGGGTCTTGGGGGCCCCAGAACAGAGCGGGAGCAGGGCTCAGGTGATCCTTGCTGAAGGGGTATGAGATGGGGGACAGGGCTGCCCAGCTGTGGGAGGCAGCTAGCTTCCTGTGAGTGTGACAGGGGCCATGAGCTCGTATGAAGAACAGGCTTATTTTGCTTTGTGGCCGGGACAACTCCAGGCCAAGGCTGGGTGGAGCCTGCTTCGAGCATTAGTGAGGGTGCTGGTGGTGTGTGTGTGGGAGGATTATGCAGCTGAACGTGAGCCCAGAAGCAGAAGGATGGCCTGAGTGGGGATCCCACGGTGCCTGTGGGCAAGCCCAGTGATCTTGGGGCCTCTCATGGGGCCCAGCTCCTAAGTCTCTTCCCTAGCAGTGCTGCACCAAGCACCCAGTCTTCAGTGCCTGGCTCTGGTCACACAGAATTCTTTCCCAGCACGCACTCTAGAAGGACAGGCAAGGAAGCCAAAGGCTGAGCTTGGTCAAACAGGATTCAGAGGAGCCTCAAGGAAGTCTGGGCCAAAGGAACGTATCTTTGCTGGGAAAGGGCATCTTGTCAACACAGAGTACTCCTGGAGCCTAAAGTCCCCAGGAAAAGCAGATGAGAAAAGGGCCAGTGAGGTTCCCTGGAGGGATGAAGTAGTGAACCTCGTCAGGGTTTATTTAGCATGGTGCCCAGAGAGCCCCGTGGCCTGGTCTGGAGGGGGCGGGAGAAGGCCGACTGCAGCAGTGGTCCCAGCAGAGCCCGACCAGGTGGAGACGAGGCCAGGGACTTCTGGGCCGGTGAAGGCAGGAGGCAGCTAGTTTTCTCCTTAAGACCAGTGTCAATGCCAGGAAGTCAGTGGTGGTAGGTGAGGTTAGAAATTGCTGAATGGAAAGAGACAAACCTGTCATCCCAGCACTTGGGAGGCTGAGGCAGGAGGATCAGTGCGAGTTCGAGACCAGCCTGGGCTACAGAAGTGAGCTCAAGGCCAGCCTGAACTGCATAGTGAGACCTTGTCTCAAAATGACCAAAAAAAAAAGAAAGAAAGAGACAAGTGGAACAGGGACCCATGGCTTGAGAGGAGCTCTGCTCTCCTTCCTGAAACAGGGGGTGGCACAGGGAGGGGGTGGCCAGATCAGGACTGCGCCCACTAGGGAGGGAGAGGATAGGAGCAGAGAGAGCGTCTGGACTTTCATGTCCATGGTGGTGTGCCTGCTGATTCGAGGTGCTGGGAAAGAGCGGTCCAGATCTAAGGGGAGGTTGTTAGAGGTGTTGGTGTGGGGTGGCTAACGTCCTGTGGTGACTGCCAGAGCCTGGGAGTGGGCGAAACTGCATGGGGACAGATGTAAAGCAAACAAGAAGGTGGCTGAGGTGCTGGAGGAGTGAGGGGCCCTGGGGACTGAAAGGTTAGTGGGGGAAAAGACTAGAAAGGGCCATGTAGGGAGCCTGGGAAGTTTTGCAAAGGAATTAGCACGTAGTTGTGTCAAGTTCAGCGGTGCAGTCAGATAAAATAAAGGAAAAATGCACTTCCGGTTCAGCAGTGAGGAGGCTGTTGGTGGCCTTTGGCAGATGCTGTCTCTACAGTGTATGTATGTGTGTGTGTTTGGGGGGGTGGGGCTGCCCAGGCAGTGGCTCCAGGCAGTGAGCTGACAGCAGAGATGGTGGTGTAGATCACTTTGGAGGCAGCAAGGCCTTTTGAGTTGCTGGGTCTGGTGGTGTGAGTGTCAAGGAATGAACCAACAGCTCATGTGGCACCACCTCTGCCTGCCACCCCAGCCTCAGCCAGCACGACATGTGTGTCCTTCTCTCTTTCAGGGCGAATCCTGGACTTGAAGACAGGGACAGTCAAGAAAGAGGGGCAGCAGTCGTCCATGAGGATGTGCATGGGCTCGAGGCGCTCTTTCATCTGCAGGATGAGGTCTGTCAGGGCTGCAGGGCTGTGGCAGCGGGGAGGGAGGTCCTGCCTTCCAGCCTGTCCTTTTGAGCCTGGCTCAGCTCTACCAAGGTCACATACGCTGCCTGGTTCCACCGCAGTGACCGAGTCTTCTCAACCTCAGCCCCAGACTAGGCAGACGCCCTGGTCTGCCATAGAAGGGGCCCCTCCTTCCTCCCATCCCTCTGGTGGTGGTGCTCACCAGTTCCACCTGTTCTCAGATCACAGCCTCTGCCTACCATTCCTTGACTTCCTTCCCCTCCCTCAATGTCCTCCTTAAGTCCAGCCTCTCCAAGGTTCCACCTCTCTCCAGATGTTTGTGGGGAAACCACTGAATCCAAACTTACTCTTGTGGTTCCTGTGGCAGCACATATATTTTAAATTGCTCTCTGTTCCATTATTGATTGATATTGTAAGTGTAACTGTCTTAGCTTCATGAATCAGTGATAATGACCCGAGGATAGAAGCTTTGATTTATACCTCTGCCTGCCTCCCTGACATGTAGCAGGCTGTTCTGCCCATACAGTCATCCCTCGTATCCATGGTGGGTGGGGTCCAGGAGCTGTCACCACCACCAAAACCCACAGACATAACCCACACATATCCTCTGGGATACTTTAAAGCATCTCTTAATTACTTTTCATAGCCAAATGCAGCACAAGTACCATATGAGTAGCTGTTGTACTTTGTTGTTCAGGGAATAATGATGGGAAATTCAGTACAGAGGCAACATTGTTGTCAAATATCTTTGTTCCATGGATGGTGGAATTCTCATCATTGAAGAAATGCTTGAGAGTCTGAACTCTGAAGTCATCAGAGAGTCTGGCAGTGTCCCCCAAGAAGAGGGAACTAAGATGTTGGATTCTCAAGTCCAATTTGGTGCCCTCGTGGCTTTAGCCCTGTGGTTGCAGGGGGTTGTAGGTGAGATGATCAGATGGGTCTGCTCTGTGGGGCTGGTGCGCAGTGACGTCAGCTGTGCCATTCATTCATCCATTCATTTGCTCATCCTCTCATCCATTGTTCAGCAAATGATACTGGGGGCCACTGCACTGGGAAATGCTTAAGGGCTAGGGGAGTCTGTTCATCAAAACAGGCAGAGTCGTGGCCTTCACTGAGCTTATTTTTGAGAGAGTCACAGGGTAGGCAAAAGAGACAAATGACATGCAGAATGTCAGGTGGCTGTGAGTGCTACAGAGGCAAAGCAAATTTAAGAGGGAGTCGGAGTAGTTGGCCTTGCCCAGGCACACATTCTGTGGCGTGATCAGGGGACTTTTGAGTAGAGACTTGAAGAAAGTGAGTGAAGGAGACTGGACAGATCTGAAGAATAGAACATCAGGTGGGGCAACAGTGGGCCCCAAGGTCATGAGCTGGGAATGTCATTGGCGTGTTCAGGGGACAGGGAAGAGACTGCAGCCTCAGAAGCAGGTGCTGTGTGAGAGTAGGGGAAAGAGGCAGAGCCAAGAGGCTATAGGTGGTGGGCCATGTTGTTCTGGATGCCAGCCGTGACAGGCGAGTTGGAGGTCCTTAGGCTTTGATGGTAAGGGTCACCTGTTCTGGGCAACATTTTAAAAATTTCTCTGACTTCGTGTGGAGCAAGGAGAAAGTGGGGAGGCTGTGGTAGTAATGCAGGTGCATAAAGAGTTCAGATGCTGACTGTATTTCAAAGATGGCACTGGCCTGCAGGAAGGACCTGAGAAAGCCAAGGAGTCAGAGACAAGGCTGGTGTGTTTGTTTACAGTTGGAAAAATGGAGTTGCCACTTACTGAGTCAGGAAGGGTGACCGGGGAGGGGGGGGGAGAGCAGGTTTGGGGTGGAGGGAAATTTCAGCCTGCTAAGATAGATGTGAGTAGCAGAGAATGAAATGAAGGAGATGAGCCCATAGTTGGATGGTAATTCTGGGACCCAAGGGAGGCACCAGGGCCCAAGTGATGGCACCTGAGGGTATGGCCCTGGGATGAGCACAAGGTCACTTGTGAAGCAAATGTAGACCGGATTCCAGAGCCAGGGAGGAGACTGGGAATCAGCTAGGTGGGGCAGAGGTCCAAAAAGGGGTAAGGAAGGCCCAGGATGGGAGGAGCCCATTGGCTGCCCAGTGCTGCTGCTCAGTGTAGGAGCTGAAGATCCATCGCTAGGTCTCGGGGGAAAGCAACAGGGGCTGTGCTGCCAGTGGGTCATCACTTTCACCAGGAGCCTCCTGGGGCCCGGTGGGCTGGCACAGACCCGCCTACTCTTCCTGAGCACCTGTCCTGACCATGTGGCAAGGATCTATTTGGCTTTCGCTCAGCCCAGAGTCAGCCTGCTTTGCCCCTCTGCCCTACCGAGTTGCCAGCCCTGAGATGCTATGTGCCTAGGCCCTGCACTGTAGAGACACCCACCTCATGTCACCCTACCCTGTCACTTGTTGCTGGCACCATGACTTTGCATTTGAGCAGCTGTCAGGTTGCTCAAAACAAAGCTCAATAAGTTCTGCAGAAGGGGCAAATATTGCCTCCATTTCACAGTAATCTTCTAAAGAAGTACACATGTTAAACAAAACCTACTTAGCTATAAGCTAATGCCCCTTAGCTCCCCAGTGTGTCCTGTGTTAAAGGCAGACAGAGAGCTGCCACAGGCTGGGCCCTGGGCCCTGCAGAGGATTCTGGCTCCCAGCCATGAGAAATAGCCCCCATCTCTGGGTCCAGGGAAAGTTGTCCCTTCTTCTGCTCTGCTTCTCTGCAGAGTGTTTGGATGCAGTCCCCTTCATTACTTGCCTCAGCTCACCTCAGGCAGCACGGGGTGGCATCCATGTCTCTGTTCAGCTCAAGATGGAGTCCTGTGGGCGGCCTGCCTCCCACTTACCTGGTAGAGTCCTGCAGTGCTCTGGGGGATGAGTGAGTGCCCACCCTACTTGGGGCATTCAATGAGGCTGCAGTGAGGGTAAGTCCTCATTGTACCGTCCAACAGCTCCCTCCTGAGTCATTTGCTTGGCTGATCCTCATGGATCACATGTGTTAGCAGCCTGTTGTCACAGCCCTGCTGCCCAGATCTATGCTGTCCCCTGCTGCCCTGGGGACTGGGCTCCAAGCCACTCTCAGAAGTGCCAGGCCCATCCTGCCTGGATAGACTGGGAGGTGGACAGTGCTGCTGACCGCTGACAGCTCGGCTTTCTCCAAATTAAATAGCTTCATTTTAGCCAGCTACTGGCATGGCCCGTTCGAAAAGGGCAGAGGGCTGCTTGGGTCCCCTGAGCAGCCATGTCATGATAAAAACCTTGCCAGTGCTGGCAGCTGGCCAAGGTCTCAGAATAATTACACTCCTCGCTTTGCCAGTTGGAAATGAAGGCATCCTGGATTTTGCTTGCCATGTGGTTGGAAATGCAAGTGCACCAGACAAGCAGGCAACACCACAACACCGTCCCAGCCTGGCCGTGGTGGGGGCCTAGCTCATTGCCATGGGATGTGGGGAGCATCACGAAGAAGGGAGGCAGGCAAATCCCCTCCAGAGTAGGCAGGGTGAGCCTCACATGCTCTGGCTTTCAGAGAGGGGCCCCCAGAAAAACCTGGCTCAGTACTGTTTGTCCCCTGTCCCATGCTCCTCTTGGCCAGCAGCAGTGCCCAGCTCTCTAGTATTCCTAGGGCCAGAACCTGTGGAGAGGGAACATCCCTGCAGCTGGGATGCTAGTGCCTGGGAAGGTGCACCGGTCCCTGAGCTCCTCGAGCTGGTATTGGCTCCGGATTGAGGAGACTGCCTCTGGCATTGCCCTGTTTCTTGAGAGCCACTCATTCTGCAAAAATGATCTGCAGGCCTGAGCACTATGGGGCTTCTCTTAGTCACCCAGTAGATCTCTGGCTCCGGGCTGAGCCTGGAAATACCTGTGTGCTGTGTGTTTTGCAAGCAGGCACACCTCAAAATTCAAAGGTGTGAGAGCTTGTGTTTGCCCTTGAGAAAAAAATTGGCCATGCATGAGTGTATAAGCACCAGTGCAGGCCCAACTACAGTAGTGTAGTGTGTGTCATAAGCTTACTTGGTCCTCACCCATTCTAATATCTGTGTTAATTCCTAGGTGTGGAAATGCTCCACTGGACCACCTGCCTCTAAACAGAATAACTACCATGAGGAAAAGGTTCAGGTTAGCATTTTCTTTCTTTCTTTCTTTCTTTCTTTCTTTCTTTCTTTCTTTCTTTCTTTCTTTCTTTCTTCCTTCCTTCCTTCCTTCCTTCGTTTCTTCATTTCTTCCTTTCTTCTTTCCTGATACCAGGAGTACAGCTCACGACCTTGAGCTTGCCAGGTAGGTGCTGCTGAGCTGTACCCCTGGCCCTCAGCATACCTTTCTGACGTGTTTTTGGGCCTGTGTGATCTATGGCTCAAGCTCCTATGTGGAAGAGCATCCCTTTCTGAAGTGGGACCCACTTCAGACTGTAGAGAAGGACCCAGGGGTTGTGCTTAAGGATTCCTGTATCCACATGAGATGGGGTTGTGGGGGGACTCGCTTGGAGCTTTAGACCACACAGGAGCACGAGAAGAGGGTGTTGGGAAGTCAGGAATCAAAATCACAAAGGCAAACAAGGATGCCAAAGGAATCATGGATGTCTGATCCACCGTGGGGTGCAAACAGCCTCACAGTGTTCTTTCTACAGGAATGGCCTTGGCCCTGTGAAAGAAGGTGAAGCCCAGTATGCTGTGGTCCACTGCACAGGATACATCAAGGCCTGGCCACCTGCAGGTGAGCAGCGCTGCGAATGTCTCTCCAGGGTATGGATGCTTGGATGCTGTGTATGTCTAATCATGTCATCCTGTTAAGACAGTATCACAGAAGAAGAGTCAGGGAAACATCCTTATTTTCCTTTGTGGTTAGAACACAATGGTCTTTGTTATTAGAAAAAGTCCTGCTACCTGAAACAATGGGTTCTAAAAAGAGCTACTATTACAGAGTTGGAACCCTATCAGGACATTTCAAGATTCACGCCGCCCTCTGCAAAGTCAGAGTGGCAGTTTTGAAGTGATAGTCATATCTAAGACATCAGAGAAGTGCAAATCCAAACCATGATGTGGCACCTCTGGCTCGAATGCTTCCAAAAGCAGATAATAACAAGTGTTGGTGGGGAGATGGGCAGCTAGAGCCCTTGTATGTTGCTGGTGGGAATGTGAAGCGGTGCAAACACTTGGAAGAAGTCTGCAGTTGTTCAGAATATCAAATGCACAGGTGCCATTGGACTCAACAATTTCATTGCTAAGTATCAACCCACTGAAACAATTGAATAATTTAAATTCCTGTGTCATAGGAAATTTGTACACAAATATTAGTAGCAGCTTTATTTGTAATGGTTAAAAAATAAAAACAACTAGGATGTGCACCAAAAAATGCAGGGGTAAATAAAATGTGACTTGCTCATATGATGGGAGGTTATTCAGCCATATAAAAAATGAAGTACTGATACATGATAGGATACTAATGACATTTGAAAACATCATGCAAGGTCAAAGTAGCCAGACATGAAAGTCCATGTATTACATAACCTCATTTACAGGAATACTCAGAACAAATCCATGAAGACAGAAGGTAGCTTTGTGGCTTTCGGGTGCTGTGGGGAAGGAAGAGAGAAATGACTATTAAGTCCTGTGGGTTTGGAGAGAGTAATAAAGGTATTGTAAGATTATATAGTGGTAAGAGTTGCACAACTCTATAAATATACTAAATTCTGTGCTATAGAGTACACTTTAAATGGTGACTTTTATAGCATGTGAGTTACATCTCAAAAACCTTTTTACTAGGGATCAAATCCAGGGACTTGTGTGTGTACTAAGCTCTCACATCTTCTGTGTCCTCCTGTCCCCTAGCTCTACCTCCAGCTCAATGAACTTGTTCTTGAACAGGAAGAGATATACAGTGTCACCCCATATAATCCAGAATATCTCAGTGCATGATCTATGTCAGTGTGAGATCATTGTGCATTCCGCTCTTGTTGGATGGAGTATTCTGTATGTGTCAGTGGTAGCACATCCATTAATAGTACTGTTAGGGCTGACTGTATCTATATTGATATTTTGCCTTTTTAATGTATCAGTTACCTAGTGAATGGTATGGAAGCCTTCAGTTGTACTAGTGTGCTAACCTGTTTCTCCTCCCAGTTCTGTTGGTTTTGGCCTTACATATTTGGATATTTGGTGTTTGGTGTGTGTTATAGATAGCTGTGTCATCTTAGAGAATTGCCTCCTCTGTTATGTCTCTCTTTACACCTGATACCTTTCCTCATTCTGAATTCTGCTTTGGCTGAAATTAATATAACTTCTACAGCTTTTTAAAAACTTAGTGTTAACCTGTCTTTATATTTAATGTGGGTTTTCCATAAACACCATGAGAGTGGATCTAATTTTTTTCATCCACTCTGTTAATGTCCTTTAATTGGTACAGTTCAACCTTTCACATTTAACATGTTTATATAATTTGGTTAATAATTACTGTATTTTCTATTAATTGCTCATGTTCTTTGTTTCTTGTTTTCTGCCTATACCTGTTTTCATTAAATATTCCATGTGATATTTTTCTTTTCTATCTTAACATATCAATTATATTTCTTTAGTTTTTAAAATTTTTTTTTTGTTTAAAGTTTCCAATACATGTACAGCTAATATAAATCTAGGTTCAAAAAATAATAATAGGGGCTGGGGAGATAACTCAGAGGCATGAGCACCTATCTGGCAAGCACAAGGTCCTGAGATTAATCCCCATCCCCGCATGCCATGCCGGCTGCAGTGGAACACGCCTGTCATCCTAGCACTTGGGAGGTTGAGGATTACTGCAAGTTTGAGAGCAGCCTGGGGGCTATAGAAATTAGCAAAAGGCCAGCCCAAACTGCATAGCGAGACTCTGTCTCAAAAATAAAAAAATAACAATATATACTTCGTGAGTGGCACAGGTGCCTTATAACAAACCACGTATTCTTCCCTCTTCTCATTCCTTATAATATCACATCCATTGATTTCATTTATCCACAAACTGTTATTGCCCAATCCACTGTTCCTAATATTATCCTCAACAGACATATATTAAATAATTAAGAATAGCAAATGCGAAGGTTGATGAGATAGCTTAGCAGACTAAGCACCTGCTTAGGCATGCATAGGACTGGTGTTCAACCCCCGGCACTACATGCCATGCCAGTCCCACCCCAAGGCATGCTGGTCACTGAGACCCAGCGTGGTGGCACATGCCTGCTATCTCAGCACTGGGGATGCTGAAAACAGGAGGATCACTCTGAGTCTGATCTGTGTAGTGAGACCCTTTATAAAAAAAAGAAAGAATATCAAATACACATTTTCCCCCTTTATTTGTTCCTTCACTGAAGTTCTTTTTCTTTTTATACAGCTGATTTTCTGATCTCTAACACTCCTTCCTAAAGAACTTAGTTTGCCCTCTTTGGCAGGCCAACTCTACTAGTTATGCATTTTCCATTTCTGTTTTCATGACATCTTTGTTTATTCTTTGCATTTGAAAGATAATTTCATTGGATACAGAATTTTATGTTGGCAGTTAACCTTTTGTCAAAATTTTAAATATTTTACTGTGTTCTTGTTTGTTTCAGATGAACAGACTATATAATTTATGTCTGCATTTTTCTGTAGGGACGATGAAGTGTTTTTTCTGGCTTCTGGGCTTTTCTGTTTATGTTTGGCTTTGTGCACTTTGTATATAATATGTCTAAGTGTAGAATTTTTTAAAGTCTGCGTGTTGTTCTCTAAGTTTCTCAGATGTGTGGGCTGATATCTGTCATAAACTTTAGGAAATTATTAGACACTATTTCTCTGTTCTTTTTCCTCATTCTAACTTTCTTTTCTGAAAAGAAAGGTATGTTTCAGTTACACATACCTTTTATACATATTATATCTTTTAAAATTATACTACGATTTTTGAGTATTCTTTGCTGCAGCTTTTCCCTTTATATTTTGTTGTGGGGGCTTCTAGGAGAACACATCTTTAAGCTCTTGGATTCCTTCCTTGACTGAGTTCACTCTTTATTCACTCTTGTTCTTCATTTCTGCTAGTATTTTTGATCTCTAGCATTTCCTTTTGATAGTGTTAATTGGGCAACTGATATGAAGATAGATTACCCAGACACCTGGCTGGCTGGCACAGGACCTGTCGTGTACATGCTGTGTGCTGAGATGCCTGATGCCACCTGCCCTACCAGTGTCATTGTGGCCTCTTTGTCCTCTAGGACACTGGACCTCTAACTTGTGTGCCAGCCCCTTCGTCCATAGCATGGATGATCCAGAAATAAAATGATTTCTAGATATTGCTTAAAATATTTAAAGGATGATTTCTCTATGTCCACAGATATAGTAATCCGTTGTTAAATACACATCATAGTAACACTAATGTAAACACTTACTGAGTGCTTTCTATGTGTAAAATATGATTATAAATGCCTTAAAAAATAAATGCCTTAGCTGCATTAAGCTCATTTAATTACAATAGCCCTATAGAATGGACAATAGAAGAAAAAAAGAATGGATAATAGGAATCCCTCAATTAAAAAAACACTCCAAAATCCAAAGGTTTTTATATACACATAAAAATATTTTTCTACATATATATTTTTTCCACACATTATTCATATATATCAATTTGGCAAATACACATGTACATTTAAGTATTTTTTTAACTTAAACAATTTTATGTTGGTATAACAAAATATGATAAGCCAAATAAGTGCCTGCTTGGCAAGCACAAGATCCTGAGTTCAATCCCCAGTACAAAAAAGAAGAAAAAGAAGTTTATTTCTCAGAGTTCTGGAGGCTGGAAAGCCTCACCTCTCAGTACCATCAGCACATGAGTTTGGAGATTTAAATTTCCAACACACGGACTTAGGGAGCCCCACTCAGACCCCACCAACCAGAAGGCATAGAAGTGCCTGGATGCTGCTTGCCAAAGGCCTTTGCTGGACTCAAGGAGAGAGATTCAAAAGGCAGTGACACTTCCATGGCTCAAAGGCTGGACTTCAGTTCTGTAGATCCAGAAATGCTTTTTTTAAAGAACATATTTGGTTGTTACACAGTGTCACTACACAGCTCAGACTCTAGTGATCCTCCTGCTTTCAGTCTCCCCAGCAGTGGGATCACAGGCATGCGCTTCTAGGCTTGCACTCTGGTCCGCTCAGCCTGCCATGGGGCATGGCTGGCATGGAATGTGGTGTGGGATTGAACTATGGGGCCTGTGCTTGCCTAAGCAGGCACTTTAGTCTGCTGAGCTATCTCACCAGCCCCAGCTATCTCGCTGGCCCTGAGAAATGGTCTTGACAGTGCTTTAGAACTGATGAGGCCCCAGAAGTATGAAGAGATCTTAGAAGCTGGTGTGGCAAGTTCATTGAGTAATACTCTGGGCTCCTCATAGATGGCATGGATGCTTCAGTTGGGGGTTCAGGGGACCTGTCAGGTTTTGAAGTATTCAAGAAAACAGACTTGTCTTAGGAGGTTTTTTGGCAAGAGGAAAATAATGATAAGAGGACATGGAACCTTGAAGGGTGGCTTCCAATGGTGGCTTGGCTATCAAAGCACAATGATGACCTGCCCTGTGGCATTTGTTGAGCAGGACAGAGGGACATGGAGGTTCTTTAGAGGGATGTGGAGACCAGGCATGCACAGGTGACTGTGAGGAATGTGGTGGGGCAGGCTGCCTGCCTCCTGGAAGGAAGCTCATCCTAATGCTGCCAAATTCTGCTTTTCAGGACCCATATCAAAGTGACCACCTCATTCTCATGAAAAGTTTCTTCATTTGAGTTAACCATTCTCAGTATACCAGACCTATTCCTCTTCCTGTTTCAGCCTCAAAATCATCTCTTTCTTATACTTTAAGCTCCAAGCCTATGACCTTACACAAGAAATCATGGTAAAATTCAATCTTAAGTGTCTGTGTGGACAAGGGAGAGAGAGGAGACTAAGGCCCTAGGTACAGGAAGGAAGCTCTCCTGGGTTGTGTGGGTTGAGTGGCAGCCAGTGTTGACATAAGTCTGCAGGGACAGTAGGAGAGGCCATGGGTTAAATCTTTAGTGATGGCCTTGAAACTTTGCCATATGAGAAATGTTTGAAGGAGCTGAGAGTGTTTAACTTAGAGAAAGTGAGACATGATTTCTGTCCTCAAGTATTTGAGGGGGTGTCATGTGAAGCAGAAGCAGTCTCAGGATAGTTCCAGAAGGCACAGTTTGACCCAACAGGAGAAAGTTGCCAGGAGGCAGATTCTAACTCAATAGAAGAACCTGAACAAAGGATATGATCAGGATGTTTAAAATGTACGTATAGACACACTAAGCATGGTGGGGAGGGGATTCATTCTCATTGTTGAACAGAAACAAAAGTTAGAATGATTTGGTACCATCTCCTCTTACCTAAAATGTTTTTTAAAAAAAGACAAAATTTGGAAAGGTTCAGAAAAATGAGCACTTTTATGTGCTGCTATTTAGAATATAAATTAGTACATATCTTCTGTAGAATAATTTGGCAATATGTATTAAATACTTTCAAATACTGTACGCATTCCTTAAGAGGCAAACATTGCACTTCTAGGAATTTACTCTAAAGAATTAACTGAAATGTGTATGTGCTTAACACATGCATATGTGTTTGTATATAAGCATTATTTATAACTGCAAAATCCTCAGGTTAATCTATATTTAGATGCTAGAGAATTGGTTCACTGTAACATGGGATATCTCTATGATAGAATAGCAGACAACCATTAAGCAGGATGTCTACAAATGACATAAGAACAAAGTCAACTATATAAAGAAGTGGTGTTGCTTTTGCTTTTTTTTTTTTTTTTTTTGCAATATTGGGTACTAAACCAAGGTTCCTCACACATACTAGGTAATCACTATACTGCTAAGCTACACATTAGGTATACATAAAAATATCTTTAGGTCATAAATGAATAAATCTATGCACTGGAAAAATTGTACATAGAATATTAATTACTGCCAATTGCTCAATTTTTTTCTTTCCTAGTCATTTCTTAGTTTTGACTTTAGTAATCAGGGGAAATGCTATTTCTGAGAATAAGTCTGTTCTCTGAAGAAGCACTCCAGGCAAGTGGACACTGAATTTAGAAGTTGCATCTTGGAGACTTTTGTTTTGTGTTTTGAATTTTGGTTTGTATTTAGTTAGTCGCATTCGTGGGAAGAGGGAGGTCATGGGAAATAAAGCTGTCTTCCTGCATGAGGATGATGGCCCACCTGCAGGCTGTAGTTGGCACCGTGTTCTGTGACTGGAAATTACACTCATGGCACATGTAACGCCTCTGTGCCCACTGCTGAGATCTCTCGAGGCCCAGGGTGTGGCACGTTCATCTTCTCACTCAGCGTGGACCTCAGACCTGACACACGGTATCTATTCACAAGGATCAGATGGTTGGGCAGATGGATGGGCAAAAGGTGAGCAGAAGAGAGGAAGACAGGGCTCCTGCTTAGATGAAGGAAATAGTCAATTTAGACAAGTGGGTATGTAAAAGAATTTCTTGCTGTAAACTCCCAAGGAGTTTATAAAATCTTTTCCCAGAAATCTGTTAAGATGGGTAGAGACAGTCATCTGACCCAGATGAGGTGGCTGAGATGAAGTCACAGTATCTTACCCTATTCCAAGGTCATGGAACTGGAGCATCGGAGCAGCGGGAAATCAACCCTGAACAATATCTGGTGCTGCCCCATGTACTCCCTAGCTCAGGTCCCTTCATTGTAAACTCTGGCCCGGGTAGTACGAAGAGTCCTAGTGAGGCAGGGTGAAGATCTGTGGCAACCATCCACAGCTGCTGTCAGTGCTTAAAGCTGACTTGGAAAAGTTGTGAAGATGAGCAGCAGCAGAGGTGGGCTTTGAGGTGCACACGAGAGCTCCACGCCCAGATTCCTCAGCAGCCCACTTGTGCCTTGTGCTGGCCGATCAGGGCAGCTGTGCCCGGAGTCCTTTCAGTTTTCTGCCTGGGAACTCTGTGTTAAATGCAAATATTACGGTGACGTCCGATGTATTCCAGAACCCTTTTCTGCTGCACAGTAGCCTTCCCAGCTACGCTTACAACACGTTACATCACACAGGTTTTTACTTAAAATATATGATGGTGTGATTAAAAGAAAAGATAGTGTCCCCCAAATCGGAGGTTCCCTTGTACACTCCTGCAGGTCTTGAGCTTGTCGAAGGTTCCCCATTACAGGAAGCATTCTCCAGGCTGTGGGACATACATAACCAGAGACCAGAGGACACATTTTGCAATTCTCAAAGTGGGAGTGGCCCCCACCTCAACCTCATTGCCCAGCACCATGCATTTCACAGACTGCAGTTTGGCCTTGAGCCAGAGTCATCCCCATAAAGGGGCCTCTTAGCAGGAGTCATCCTCAGATCTTCTGGCTTTATTAGCCAATAGAGCATAGAAAATGCCCCACTAATTGGAAATGTGGCTGCCCCAGGGGAGCCAAGGCCTGACCCTAGGGAAAGGGCACTGGGTCTTGGGCTAGCAGCTGCCCTGGGATACTGTAGTCTGGAAAGGGCTGCTCTTGGCACTGGGTGCATTTTCCCAATGGCGAAATGGATACTTTTTTTCTCTTGGCTGTTGGACTTTCAGTAAGCCTGGGCCACAGCATGCCAAAGGCCTGAGGTCACTTGGCGTCCTGGCTGGAGCCTGCTGTGGTCAGGCCAGCACTCCTTTCACCCGACAGCTCAGTCCTGCCATGAGCTCATCCCCAGCAGTCCTGCACTTCTTGCAGTATGTTTGCTGAGCACTGTGTTTGTTTTTCCACAACTTGAAAATGTCCCAGAGCTGCTTGTCTATGCTGAGGCCACTGAAGAATGAGGTGAACGCTGGACCCTGCTCTCTCCAGTGCCTCACTGTCCTGCCCTCCCTGCCCATGCTGTGGGCAGACATCCGGGTCCATGCTCAGCATCATTACTTTATATCACCGACCCACTATAGAGGTATAGCTATATCTGTATCTTTCAAGAAACAGATCTGTCACCCAAAGTAAAGTTCATGACTGTTACCTGCAGTTAGTCAAACACGAACTGTCCTTAAGCTTTTGTTGCTGTCCCCTGGTGTATCAATACCGGGTTCCCTCTGTTATTTCACTTCCTTTCTTGGCACGTTAATGGCTTGAGAGGTGGTGTGCACTGTTCAGCAGGGCAGACAGTTGCTCTCCTGCTTTCGTCTGTGAATGGTCCCTCGCTCCCTCCACAGGTCAGGTTCTTTGCAAGCATCCTCAGCTGAGGCTGACTGGTGTCTTCCCTAAAGGAGCTCACGGGACAGAGAGGGGACAGGCTGGTCTCTGGTCAGTGCAGAGCCACAGGAGAAGGTGATGACATGTGCTTCATCCCAAACCCTGTGCTGCCTCCCCGCCCCTGCAACCCCCCCCCCCCGGGTCCTGGAGTGAGAGTAGCTCTGAGCTGAGACATCACCCTGAAAGAGAAGTGCGAATGTGCTGGGTAAAAATGCACTGCAGTTGTGGGAAGTGATGTGGCCAGTGACGGAGAGGTCAGTGTCAGGACTGTGTTCCTCTGCGTGCCCTCAGGGTGCCCCTTGAGGTGTGTGCTGCTGTCTCCTTTTCATAGCAGCCTGACAGTGTAGTCACTGTCATCACCTCCTCTACATGTGTGTCCCCAGGGGTCAGAGTTGGAGGCAGTCAGCCTGCATGCTGTGCAAGCAAGTAGCAGGGCTGGTTGCAAAAGCAGTCCTCATCTTAACACCTGCTTTCTCCAGGTGGAAGAGATGCTGCCCAGGGACCCGTGGATCATTCTGTGTGGTTGGTGGAAGGATTGGCACAGGGGACGTGTCAGATCCCGGGAGCCGGGCCCTTCCTGCCTTCTGCCGAGTCACTCACAGCCACTGAAGGTTTTTACAGAGCAAGTGCAAGTTGGATGGAAGTAGGAGGAGGGGCAGGAATAGGCTCCAGGGTAGTGTGAGCAAGGCTGAGTGCTTGTGCCATTGTCCTGGGAAGACCTGAGGCCAAATCAGGGTGCTGGCTGTGCCAATGGGGAGAAGGGTGGAGAATCTACAGAGCATGCAGGGTGGAGAATCTACAGGCCGTGCAGGGTGGCACTGGGCAAGGACTACAGCTGGGGCTGAAGAGCTGGGACTCCAACGCGGAAAGGCCAAGTCCAGTCAGTGTGCCAATGCCATGGGTCCGAGGTCTCCTTGTACCCCTGCCGATGAGTGTGAGGGCTTTTGGTCCATAATTTAGATCTTGGATATTGAGTCATCATTACTTTATATCATTACTTTATATCATTACTTTGTATCACCGATCCACTATAGGTATAACTATATCTGTATCTTTCAAGAAACAGATCTGTCACTCAAAGTAAAGTTCATGATTGTTACCTACCGTTAGTCAGACACGAGCTGTCCTCAAGCTTTTGTTGCTATCCCCTGGTTTACCAATACCAGGCTCCTGTTATTTTGTTTCCTTTCTTGGCACCAGGATAATGCTCTAGATGCCTTCCTTCAAGAAGACCAAGCAGGCAGCTCGCGTGTGGCTTTGCCACTGTGAGCCATCTTTCTGTGGTCCTCGTGCAGCTTCTTGGGGAGTTCTCTATCACAGGGCTCTCCCTCAGCTCTGGGGACATTGCCCTGTCATCCTCAGAAGTTAAGACTGACTTCCTCTCTAACCCCCACACTAAAACAGTTATAGATTGTTTTTCATTGTCTTTGGAATTTAAGGACTTATCTCAGATATATCTAGTATGCCCATTTTTTCCCCATCTTTATGAAATGGGCTATTTTGTTTGCAGATTCTGGGGTCTCCACAAGGGGAGATGGTCCAGACCACTGCTCTTGTTGTCACTCCATAGTTTTGGTCCTCATGTTAATTCCTTTATCCCTTTCTTCCAAGTCTTGGAGAATTTTTTAATTCAATTCTTTTTAATTCAATACTCAATATTTTTGGGAATCATTTATTTATTTATTTATTTTTCTGGTACCAAGGATGGAACTCAGCACCTTGTACTTGCCAGACAAGCACTTATTCCACTGAGCTATCTCCCCAGACCCTCATTTATTGTTTTTAATGTGGTGTGTTTTTCATCTGAGCTCTGCTCTGTCTTTCTGTATTGTGGTACTGTATTCTGTGATTGTCACTTCCTCTTTTTTTTTTAAAAAAAATAATTCTATTTTATTTTGAAGAGTAAAAACAGAAGCAAAAACAAATAGAAAAAAAGACAAGCAGGGTAACATGCAACAATATGTATGTTACAGATTTTTAAAACAGGAGTTTGCTAATTAACAATGGTTGTTAAATTATCTGTTTTTATTGTGAAATCTGTTTCCCAGATTAACAGATACAGTTTTGCAAGATTGAAGAAATAATTGAATATTTGTACTTGCTTTCAACAAATCTTAGTTTTTTTTTCCTTGTCTTTTGGTTTCAATTTTTTTTTTTTTTTTTTTTTTTTGTCTTTTTGAGACAGGGTCTCGCTATGCAGTTCAGACTGGCCTTGAGCTCACTTTTGTAGCCCAGGCTGGTCTCAAACTCACACCGATCCTCCTGCCTCAGCTTCCCATGTGCTGGGATTACAGGCGTGCACCACCACACCAGGCGCCGGTTTCAATTTATGTTAAAGAAAGTGTAATCATTGATAAGACATTAGAAATGATACACATTTAGAAGACCAAAATGAGAGGTATTCAACCATAGGTTTAGTATGACACATTGCTGTCCTTGATGTAGTAGCTCAGATCACAGATATCAGCATGCAGAGTTAGTTAAGGTGAAGATTTTAATGTCACATCCTCTCGTGTTCCAGTCAGCAACTGGTTCTTTGTCCTTTTCTAGGAGGGAAGGTGCTCTGATTCCCTAAATCAGTCTTCTCCGCTTGCTGGCTTCTCTGAAAGATGGCATGTGTAAGTGTCCATTGCTGAGAGTTGACAGTGGGTCCACCATTGGTCACATGGGTTCTGGAAAGATCTCCCAGACCCTGAGAAGGGAAGAGAGGAATGTTTTGCTTTGCCAAAGTTCTGCGGTCGCCCAGATAAAGGCTTGCTTGCCTGCACACAGCACTGGGCTGAGTCGCGAGAGGACTAAAGTCATAAGCCCCAAACAGGAAGTACTGACATCAGTCACCACAGGGAGGCAGGGCTCAAAGTTTGCTCTTCCCTGTGACTTGCTGTTCTGGGCTCAGCCCAAGCTAGGGCAGCTGTGTCCTTGCAAGATGACCTTGTTTAGGCCCTGCTTTCAGTTCCTGAAGAGCCGTGCCCTTTGTATGCAAGGAACTGGGTTCTTGCCTCCATCCCATCTGCCTGCACCATACTTTGCAGCAGCATCCTGGGGTTGTTGCCTGCCCTGGTCCCCAGGCTGGCAAATACTTCTAGACACCGGTGGCTTCTGTTGCACTTCAAGCATAGCTGGAAGCTGCAGAAAACACCAGTTGTGCTTCAGAGCTTTGCTTTGGCGAATGGAGGAACCATTTGTAGGGTCACCCAGCAGGGTCTCTGGGATGCAGAACCTAGGCATTGTCATTTTTCAGGATGTCTTCCCAGATCAAAGTCCCCAGACACATCTAATAACAAGGATACCAGAACCAGTGCACTTGAGAAACCTTGTGTACTGTATTCCCCTGCTAGCAGTTTGTACTCCAAGGCTGCAAAGTAAATTCTTTGACAGTTCTACAGTGATGAAACTTCTCTTTGTTTATTTAAATTATGTTTCCCAAATGTGTTTTGTCAAAGAAACATTTTTTTCCCCTAAAACTTACTAATAATCACTAGGGAATTCTTTGGAAGCCTGCCGTGGACAAGTGCCTTGAGTTGTTTTTAGCCAGACAATGGTGGTTTTATTCCCTGGTGTTCATGAAGTGCAGAGTCATGCCTGCATTGACTTGTGGAGATGAGTCCGGGACGCCTCCACCCAGCACTCCTGAGGAGCGGTCCATTTCCCAAGTGCTTGCACAGCGAGTGTTCATACAGTCCTTGTGAGACACAGGGAGGTGCCTTTGGCCACCACCAAGGTTCATCCCCACAGCAGTTTCTGGTCGCATTTCACTCCTAGTGTTAATAACACTCAGGCTTTATTTAGGCCCCTTTGTAAGGGGAGAGTCTTTCCAAAGAGAAGGTAATTTAGTGGAAGGCAAAATGGCTTGTGAAACCAGTTAGGGAATCATTGAAATCTGTTAAATAGCTGGAATTATCCCGTTAATATGAAGAACCATTTTGATTCATATCGCTGTTCCCACCAGGAAGCCTCCCTCCTGCCCATTGACAGCCTGGCAGCAGGCCCTGGCTGCGTGCCTCTCCTTGATGCGCAGCATGATTTTCTTTTGTACAGATCATGTGGCATTGTAATGACCTCGTTCTCTGTTTTCCCCGCTGGCTAGTGAACTACTTCAGAGAGGATCCAGCTCTCTTTCGCCTGGTCTGCTGCCAGCATCAGGTGCTTAGTGGGTGTTTGGGCCCACAGAACATCCAGGTCCCTCATTGCAAAGCCCAAAGCTTCACAGACAGACAGACAGACCCGGGTGTGCTCAGCCCTGCACACCAGGTGTGACACTGAATGTTCATGCAGTACCACAGAAGGGGGACTGTGACAGTACCCAAGTCACAGATAAGAGCTGTTACCATTATCAGTTCTCCCGTCTTCGAAGGGCCAGAAATGGTAAAGGCAGGGTTTCTGAGCTGGGACACTGCTGGCCTCCACAGAGCTGGAACTCATAATAATCATCAAGCTATACTGCCCCCTGGACTGGCTTCCTTCCATACTGGTGAGGTACAGTGACCAGTCCCTCTAAAGAGCCCTTTCTTAGACCCTTCCTTGGGGAACTGGTTGGTCTGGGAAGATGAGCAAGGCAAGGGAGGCTGATTCTCTTGGGAAGAACCTTAGGCAGAAGTAGCAAGACACCTGTGGTGGGAGTGGACAGGAAGGGAGGAGGCAGCAGCCACCGGAAGCGGTGGTGGTGGTGAGTGGCTTCCACAGTTTTCCCCTAGGAGGGGTCTGGCATGTGTCCAGGGCCCAGGGAGCAGCTTTGCAGTACAGGGCTGGAGTGACAGTTGGCCCCAGGGCGGTAGTGACAGGTAGACAGCTGATATCCTGTCCTGCTCCAGGGGGGCCTTTCAGCTTCTGGAGTTGGGAAGCAAGAGAAGCAGGCTGGAAGCCTGTGGTTATTGCTGTGAACAACTCCTACATGAAAGTTGAATGTGCCAGGACAGGAAGGAAAGGGGGCCCTTGTGCTTACTGAAATCATGGTGCCCCATTAGGGAAAGTAACCAGGCTTGGAGTGAGCTGTGGGCA
Source organism: Myocastor coypus (assembly GCA_004027025.1). NCBI lineage: Eukaryota > Metazoa > Chordata > Mammalia > Rodentia > Myocastoridae > Myocastor > Myocastor coypus. The sequence continues at coordinate 96,643 of PVJA010001648.1, read as the reverse complement.
GCGGCCAGGCATCCTTGGGGATCACCTTGCCTTTCACTGATGGGGAGACAGAGGCCAAGCACAGGGCACTCTTGTGTTCCTCATCCCACCTCCTGACTCTTCACTGCTATGCCTCGCTGTGTCTCCTGTTACAGCCCCGAGCTTACCTGTGTTTGCAGATCCCGGGTTTTCTGTACAAGGCCTTCTCTTCTCCAAGATACAGAAAGCTCTCTCTGCAACATCCCGCTTTTAGAGCTTTCTGTGATAGCAAACAGCCAACTACAGAGTGTGTGCCATAGGATTGCCACCACGGCTATAAGTCAAGGAGGGCGCCGGCTAAGTCCCACAACTTGGGGGCGTTACGGTGGGCATCTGCAAATGCTGGGATTGAGCTTGTGCCGTGCCTGGCGCAGACTCTCCATCCGTCTGTTGCAGGTAAGGGTGCCGCAGTCTGGACATCATTGTGCCATGCCCCTGCTCTTGTCCCTGTTGGATTTAGAGAGGCAATGCTGGGAAATTTGTGTGTATCATCTTTCTTTTCCTTAATTTTTGTTTTATTTTTAAAGAGGTTACAAATTATAATTAAAATGGGAAAAAATACAAGTGATACAGAATTTCACTTAACAAAGTAATATGAATTTCGCAATATTTGTCATAATATATAGTGTTATTTTCTAACCAGTTATTCCTATTACTAGATATAAGCAAAATTGCAAGAATAAAGAAAGACATCTGTAAGAAATTAAGAAGAGAAAAATTGCAAACAATTTAAAAAAGGAGATGAAACAAATTAAAGCATTAACTGCTCCTTTCCAGAGACCACCAGAAGTGTACAGTACAGTTGCCCAAACCATCCTGCTTACATACATAAATAAATATTTTTCACCCACTCTCTCTTTTGTCCTTGTCCTTAACTAAGTAACTCTTTCCCTTTTTTTATTTCTTCTTTTGAGTTATTACACTAGGGTGACTATAAAATATTTACATATGTAGGTCTGGTTTATTTCACTTATGAGTATATGTTCAAGATACATCCACTTATATATGAAGTCTTCAAGTTTGTCATTCTTTATAGCTGAGTAATATTCCATTGTATGAAAATATCACATCTTTTTCAACCATTCTTCAGATGATGGGCATTTTGGTTATTTCCAAGATTTGTGTATTCATCTTGAATGATCAAAGTGTCATGTGTTGGCTTCCTTTTATCTTCTGTCATTTTATTTTTTTAAAACGCTTTTGGGGCTGGGGAGATAGCTCAGTAGAGTAAGAGCTTGCCTAGCAAGCTCAAGGGCCTAGGTTCCATCCCTGGGCCCACAAGAAAAAGCTTTTACAAAAACAATGCAGGCTCATTAATGAAATTGGGAAGATGCAGAAAACCTTGCAAAATAAAATAAAATTCACCCACTGGCCCACTTTGAAAAACTTATTTGAAAAGGTTGTAAACTAAAAAGTAACAATCTCCTTTCCTACCCTGGCATTTCAGTTAGTGTCCATTAGAGGAACAAATTTAATATAAAATATACAAGGATTTACCAAGTGGCCTACAGTTGCCCACTGCAGGTGGAAGTGTGCAGAAGGGCTCTGTGTGCTGGGGGTCTGAAGGGTCCCACTGGGGTGACGGTTGGGAGCTCACTGCAGTGTCCTGTGTAGGTCGGTATCAGAAAACCAAAGCCTGGGTGCTAGAGGCCTGGAAATGGACATCTAAGGGTGCTGGTGGAGACTGGAGCTCTCTCCAAAGAGCTGAAGTGAGGTCTCTTTTCCCTTTTCACTCCACCCAGGCTAAAGACCTGTGGGTTGGTACCACCTACACCCATGGCAGGTCCTCCCTCCTCAGTAAGGCCATCGTCCACACCCAGAGCCACGCTATGTCAATCAGCTGGGTGTTATTCAAACTGACACCACAGTTCACTATCACACTGGGTCCTTTGCCCAAGAACCAGCTGACTAACCCACCCCATTCTGTGCATCTCTTTTGCAGCTTTTTGTATGAGTAAGATGGAGCTCAAGTTATGTATTTTATTATACCATTCAGAGCTTTTTGTGTGTGTCATAAATACATTTCCAAATCAGCATGTAGAGTTCTTCATCTCTGTAAATGGTGGCCTCATATTCCTCCAGAACTTCATGCTCCAGTTGGGATGAGAAGTCAGGGAGCCCTGTGCAGACTGCGGCTGTGGCCATCCTTGCATGCGACACTGTCAGCGCAGGCTGGTGTTTCTGAAAAATGGTCTCAGAAGTGGTGGAAGGATAGTAAGTTTGAAGATCACCCACGCTCCTGCAACTCTAGATGTGTTCGTTATTGTGTAAGGTGTACCACAGTGACAGTCAGAGGACGGGAGAGTGTTTTTAAATGCATTTCCTGTATTTGCATCTTTGAGCATCTTTTCTGGATATGCTCACTGTTTGTGTTTCCTCCCGAATGTTTATTTATGGTACATGCCTGTTTTCCTCCTGGGTAATTAGTGCTTTCTTATTTCCTTCTAACTGGTGTGTAGCGCATCATGAATAGCCTTTTATTTTGGTACTAGGGATTGAACCCAGGACCTTGTACTTGCCAGGCAGGCACTTCTGCCACTGAGCTATCTCTCTGCCTCACAAACAGCCTTTTGATTATGCTGTGTGTTACCAATATGTCCTTCCAGCTGATAGTCACCTTTTACTTCCAGTTAGGTTGTTTTGTGTCATGTAGAATGTTTTGTCTACTCAACTAAAAGGCTCAGCATATGCTTTCCTCTTAGGCTTTCTTCTCAAAGTGGGTGCGGTTTTTGGGGGCCCGGGGGCCTGCCATGCTGTTGTCTTGTCTGTCTCTTTCCAGTTCCTGTTGTGCTCTGAGGATTTGCTGCCCTACCCGCTGTTGGTGGCTGGCCCTCCTTTCTTTGCATGTGCTGTTTCCCTGCTGTCTGATCCAATGACAAATTGCTGCCTCTTATTATCCCTTATGTTCGAGAGCGCCAGACAGCACAACTTGCTAGTTTTGTGGCTTAAAGGGAACAGAGTCATGGGGTTGGGCTTAGAGCGTCAGGCCTCTGCTTCAGCCAGTGCCCTTGGGGCATCAGTTAGGGCTATGCGGGGACCTTGACCTCGTCAGCTGAAGCTGAGAAGTGGTGATTTCCAGCCAGAAAAGGTGCTTTGTAGGTTTGTGTTCTGCAAGAGGGCAGGTGGGCTCTCCACCCTGAGCCCTGGGGGTGCTCCTGGCTGTCCACTGGCGGCTTAGGGGTGGTGCCATGCATGGCCGAGCCAGGTGTGTCATTGCACGTGTGTGCTTCCTCCTTAGTGTCATCCCACAGCCAAAGCTGTGAAGGAGAATTGCAGAAGGAAGGAGGGACAGAGGAAGGGGAGGAGAAGGAAGGGTGAAGCAAGCAAACATGGAAACAGAGATGAGAACTGTTTTGCTGATGAATGTCCCTGATGAAACAGTAACAATCGTGTGTGCTGTGTAACTTTGGCCTAGAGAGTGCATGTGACTCTCTGCCACACACACACATTCTGGCAGTGGTCTGTAGGCAGTGCCAGTGGTTTGGGCCCTGACCTGAACTAGCTGCTTTTTTCATGCAGAAGTGCCAAACTATGGCTATTTAAACTTGAGCATTTGGTATGTACCTTGTTGAAGAACTAAATAAATAAGATGATCTTGTTACTTCAGGGATAGTACAACTGACAGTGCATATTATCAGTGGTAAAACTCAAGTTTCCTAACAAAAATCTGAATTTCCCCAAATTTTCATCCATCATTATGGCATGATCAACTTCTAGAGATATTTCTGTGAGCTCTATGGCGAAAGTAACAAACGAAATTTTTGCATTCAACAGTGTAGTATGTCAGCATTTATAAGGCCTGTATAATATGGTACAGAAATATTTTCTAAATGACCAATACATGACACATAAAATTGTATGTAGATAAAAGATCCTCCCAAAGATTTAAACCCATCTAGTTATATAGTGGTAGGAAAAATTCATTGGTATAGTTGTGGGTTTTATATTTCCCTACCCCTTTTTGCAAATAACCTTTAAGAAACTACCATTTGTTGTGACTTGGAAAAGTACCAAAGAAAAATAGCTACAATAAGCTGAAAAAGCCATTCCTTTCCAACTACTAATCTGTGTGAGGCTGTCTTTTTCTCATATATTCCAACTAAGATAGCATACAGTATTCTAACACTGTGAGTGCATACAGGAATGTGAATGGCAGTGTGGCCTTTGGTGGCTTCTTCCATAATATAGTACTGTAATTTCTGCTGATTATATGTATAGCACAGTACTATAGCTTTATGTTCTGCTCTACGTCATGGTACTGCATATAAACATTACACAAATAAAAGCAAGTCATCAAGCTAAAGTTTCCTTTGGCCATTTCTTTGTTCTGAATGGTGTAGTGTAAGCCATATATATATATATATATATATATATATATATCAATTCATTTAATAACCTGATTGCAGGAATGAAACTTGGTCATTAAACAAGGAATGTCTGTAATAGAGATATTTTACCCACACAATGAAATATGAAAAACTAGATGGAAATGAATGTATGATAAAAAGAAAAAATATTCCTTATTTTCCAACTCATGATAGCACATGTCTCAGTTACTTTTTACTCTTTGCTGGGACAAATACCTGACACTCAAAATGAAGGAAGGAAAGGATTATTTAGGTCACAGTTTGTGGAGGTTTCAGTCCATATTCGGTGGGCCCAAGGCTAAGTGGAGCAGAGCAGAGAGCATCCAGTTCATGGTGGCAGAACAGAAACAAAATGGTGACAGAGGCAGCCAACCATTCAAGGCAGCAGAGCAACAGCATGAGTCTGTCTCTCTGTCTCTCTTTGTATTACATTCAGGCTCTATGCCTCAGCCTATGTGCCTTAGGCTACACCCATAATCCCAGAAGTACTTAGATCCATCAGTACTAAAACACATAATCCCAGGGATCACGAATTAAGTCTCAAACTCTAGAAGTCCCTGCCCCATGATTGCATGAGGCTTTGGGAGGACAAGTAGATATAAACCATAACATTCCTCCCCTGGACCCCCAAAGTCTCATGTACATCCCTTTGTGGAAAATATACTTTAGTCTATCTAGAAGAGTTGCCAAAGTTCCAACAGTTTCAGCACTGCTGAAAAGTCAAAGTTCCAATTCTACTCCAAGATCCAAGGCAAACTCTCAACTGTGAGCCCCTGTATAAAGGAAAAGTTAAACATATCCAACATTCAAAGGTACAAGATAAACATTACCATTCCAAACGTTGCAAACAACAGGGTAATACAAAATACTGGGACCAACACATGTCCAAATTCCAACTGGAACATCCAAAGCAGTCTGTACTGAGTTGTGGGCTCTGTGCAGCTCCATCCCTAAGGCACTCTTGGTGGTAGTTTCCATGGTTTTTCTCTTAGGCCGGCTTTGCTCCCTCTTTGCACGATCCACGTTCCTGGCTTTTCCAAACTTCTGGGGTTTCCACTGAATAGACCTCTCACTCTGCTTCACATACTGCCCTGTCAGGGGCATACTTCCTGGCCTTCCAGGCCTTCTTTTGAAATTGAAGTGGAAGCCTTCTTAACCTCAGAACTCCTGCATATACCTATGTGGATGATGCCAAGGGTTGCTGCCATCTGGAGCAGTAGCCAGGCTTCCTTCTGTCTTAGCTGTAGGGGTTGAGGGCCTACATCACTGAGCACTCTGACCCTGATTCCAAGAAATAAATTATTGATGCTCGTGCCATTTTGGAACCTTGTTGGCCACTGCTGCTATTCTGGTACTTGGGTGTCTGCAGCTTTCTTCTCAAGGCAAAATCTCTCTTCCTTGCAATTCTGAGGCTGCAATGGGTGGAGAGCTGGCACCTCTTGTGATGCCCTTAGGCCATCCTTTTGATTCTCTGGTTCCTTCCCAGCAATAGAGATCCTTTCAGCTCCATCTTTGCAGTCCACAGCTTTCCTGGTGATTCCTTCCTGGCCATACTCACATTTTAAGTCATCCTGCTTGACTCTTTGCTCTTGATTCTCAACATAAATCTGGCTAAAAGCCACCAATAATACCCACGCCACCACCCCAACAGTTGGCTGCTTTGAAATGTCTCTTGAAAGATTAATCAGTTTGCCATGCTTAATCTCAGTCTTAGACAAAGTCTCTTGGCATGAGCAAAATTCTGACAAACTTTCAGCCAATCCATAGCACAAATCATTTGGAATCCAATGACCAATGCTGTCCTTTCCAGCAGACACCTCTTCAACCTGATCTTTATAGGCAGGCCTTCTGTCAGTCTTCTGGTCTGAGTTCTGACCAGAATCTCCCCTACAGAACAGCTGAAGCTTTTCCAGCTTTTCACAAGTAGAGGACCTCTCCAAATATTTCCAATCTCTGCTCTTAAGCCATTCCTTGTATCCAGGCTTCAAGCAGGTCTTCTGGTCTGAGTTCTAACCGGAATCTCCCAAATAGAACAGCCGGCACTGTTCCAGTGCTTCACCTATAGGCAATATCTCTGGATCTTTCCTATCTCTTCTCATAAGCCATGCCCAAGTAATCCACATGGTCAGGTTAGTCACAGCAATGACTCCACTCTCAGTACCAAATTCTGTCTTAGTTACTTTTTACTCATTGCTGGGACAAATACCCGACACTCAAAATGAAGGAAGGAAAGGATTATTTAGCTCACAGTTTGTGGAGGTTTCAGTCCATATTCAGCTGGCCCAAGGCTGAGTGGAACAGAGCAGAGAGCATCCAGTTCATGGTGGCAGAACAGAAACAAAATGGTGACAGAGGCAGCCAACCAATCAAGGCAGCAGAGCAACAGCATGAGTCTGTCTCTCTGTCTCTATATTACATTCAGGCTCTCTGCCTCAGCCTGTCTGCCTTAGGCTACACCCATAATCCCAGAAGTACTTAGATCCATAATCCCATCAGTACTAAAACACATAATCCCAGGGATCATGAATCAAGTCTCAAACTCTAGAAGTCCCCACCCCATGATTGCATGAGGCTTTGGGGGGACAACTAGATATAAACCATAACAGCATACTTATAAGAGAACTGTGAGTCAATGATAAAACTGTCTGAAATAGCAGTTCAGTGCAGGATCAGAGTGTGGGTTAATACACAAAAGTTAGCAGCTTTGAGCAATAAATGGAGAGTATAGTGCTGGCAAAGGCCATTTGCCATAAGATTATGTACTTGGGAATCACTTTAATTAGTATAAAAACACAGGTATATGTGAAGAACCCTTAAAATGCTCCTAAAAGACACAGAAGTAGAACTAAACAAATGAGAATGTGCCCCTTGCATGTTCAACCTTATGAAGCACTCAGTTTTCCAGAAGCTAAGCTATGCATTTAATGCAAACCTACAAAAAACAAACAAAAAGCAAACAAACAAAAAACCAAAACAAACAAACAAACAAAAAACTGGGCCAGCAAGATAGCTCAGTGATCTAAAGTGGCTGCTTAAGCAAGCTTCTGCAAGCTTGGGCAAGCACAGGGACCATGGTTTGATCCCTGGCACCACATGCTGTGCCAGCCCTGCCCCCAGGGCAGGCTGAGCTGCCCACAAAAAAAAAAAAGAAAACTCTGCCTCCCTTATTAATTTCTTTGAAACTGATATGCATACTTATATTTCTAATACACACACACACACACACACCAAAAACCCATCAAGCTATTTTACAGGGTTGCATAAGTTAATAGCAAAGTTCCTCTGGAAAAAATATACTTTCAAAAATATCTAAGAAATACCAAGGAATTCTTAACAGGCGTTACAACATACAATGAAGCCTCTGCAGCTAAAATAGTGTGGCATTAGTGCTAGAACAGACTTGCATAGAAGAACAGAAAAAAGTTGAAAATCAAAGCCAGGAGCTGGGGAGATAGCTGGGCAGCCCAAGTACCTGCCTGGTAAGTGCAAGGACATAGGTTTGATCTCTGGTACTGCATGTTATGCTGAGCCAGCCCCTGAAACTGGGTGTGGTGGCTCATGCCTGTAATCCCAGTCCTGGGAGACTGAGACTGGAGGATCACTATGTGCATAGCCAGACCCTGCACCAAACAAATAAATAAAAGATTAAATAAATAAATACTTTTTTAAAAGTCAAAGCCAGGAGTATATGGCAATTTATTATGGAATAAAGGTGGCCTCTGAGACCATTGGCTTTAATTGTCTATGGGACAACTAAAGAGCCACTTAGCAAAAGATACAATTAGTTGTATAGCTGATGTCTCACACAAGAGTAGCTCTGCCTGCATTAGATATCTAAATGTAAAATTGAAACTGTAAAAGTATCAGAAGGAAACAGGGGTGAATTTTACCTCAACTTCTGTGTGAAGAAATGACTTTTGAACTATGACCCAGACTCCTGAAATAATTTTTAAAAACAGATAATGAGACTACATAAAATAAAAAAAATTTTTTTTCAGTCACCCTATGTCAAAACATGAAACCTTGACCTACACCAAAAAGGTCCATATCCCTCATATACAGGGATCGCTGAAAAATTAAGAGACTGCCTAAATCCCAACAGAAAAATGGGGCAGAAACTGAAGGGGACAGTTCAGTAAAAAGTAAGAGAGAGAAGAGGCCTTCTACCACGAAATAAAGTTCATATGCACCACAACTAAAGAAATGGAGACAGCACTAAGATGGATTTTCTCACATGCTAGATGGACAAATGTTAATTATGTAATGGGACAGCACACTCTGTTGGCCGGCACTGTAGAGAAACAGACCTTTAGTGGATTGCAGGGAAAAATACAAATTGGTGCAACTCTTCTGGAGGGAAATTGAAGGAAAACAAAGCGACACCTATGTCTACTTTCTGATCCAGCAGATGCCTGCTAGGAATCTACCCTGAAAATAGCACTCAGTGGGAAGGAAGGTATGTGAGCAGATCTGGTGAGTTGACAATTGGTGGTCAACTTGTAACACCCAGCTGAACTGAACCACATGGTGCTGAGTGTGGGAGGCCACCTGAGGATTGTTGCCAGCAGCATAAGAGGCAGAACTAGAGAGGAAGAAGTTTAAAAGCTGTTGAGAGCTCTTAGAGAGGCTGTAGGGAGCTGTTAGTTGTCTTGGAAGAGCTTGTCGCGCTGGCTTTCCTGATGAACTCAGTTGTTTTCATTGTTGAAGGAACTCAGGATTTCATTGTCGCTGAGAATGGCTACAGTTCATTTTGGGGGAGTTCTGGTCCTCACTTTGAGCATTGTTTCCTGGCTCTGGAGGGGAAGATGGTAGATAACTCCTGGAGAAGCTTGTCCCACTGGCTTTCCTGATGGGAACTCAGCTTTCTTCATCATTGGAATAGCTTGGGGCCTCACCATTGCTGAAACTGGTACCTTTTTGAGGGAGCTCTGATTCTTACTTTGAGCGTCACTTCCTGGCTACAATTTGCATCCCTTAGCCTTTTAGCATAGATCCTTCATCCCCCTGGCACAGACTTTCTAGCTTCTAACTCTGACCTTTGGATCTTCCCAGTACGGATCTGCAAAACAGGACTGCATGAGCTTTGACACAGACTCTAGGCCTCCAGATGGACTCCTAGGAGGCATTGTTTTGGGCTCTAGGTCTTCAACTAGACTCAGATAGAACAATACCATGGGATGGAGGCTCTCAGCTGGATTCTTTGGTTTTCAGTGTGTGGACAGATTTCCTGCACTCTTTGTATATGATTATTTGGGTGGCTATTATAAAATAATCTTCTACTTCAGTGTCCTGTTGTTTCCCCTTGCAAAACTCCAAACTCTGATGCCAGGGTTAGCCCTGACAGCATTGCTTCTGATTGCAGAATACAGGACGCACTTGCATCTATACACAGAAAGGACTAAACACACACCACATCTGCACATGGTAGAGCTTGTGCATTTTTGGAAGGAAGCAAGGAAGTGGAAGCTCTATCCACAACTGCAGAGGAATTCTGGGATGTACTGCAAAGTCCAGGTAGCAAAACCCATGCGTATGCATTATACACTGCTCTTCATGGAAGAAAGGAGAGACTTTAAGAAAATATACATCTGTCCACATTTGTGCAAAAGCAATACAGTGAAAGTGAACCAGAAACTAGAGATTGGTCACTTCACTCCCAGGGCACACAGAAGACGAGAACAGGCTGGGGAAGGAGGTGTGTTATGTCTGTGGTTCTCAGAACCGTGCCCTTGTCACAACAAACCTGCTATACTGACACCCAATCTGGTGTAGAAATATTGGTAATATCAGGCAAAGAGGAGGAAGATTCCTGCAGTGGCACTACCCTGTGGAAAGGAAATCGGAATGCTTGTTTCTCTGCAGTAGTTCTGAACACCTGTAATGTCCATGAGCCCTGTGCTTTTAGGACTCCTAGTGCCAAATTTTGCCTGGGCCTAGCAGAAGATGTTTGTGATCCAGTTCCTTCCTATCCAGAGCACTGGGCATGGTACTTCCCTGGTGGTGTCTCCTTCCTTGCCCATAAAACCTGATTTTCCTCCTCAGGGGAAAGGGCTGTATGTACTTTCCTAGCAATGCCAGTGGCTTCCCTTTCTTTCTTTCTTTCTTTCTTTCTTTCTTTCTTTCTTTCTTTCTTTCTTTCTTTCTTTCTTTCTTTCTTTCTTTTCTTTCCTTCTTTCTTTTTTCCCTTCTTTTCCTCTTCCTCTTCTCCCTTCCTTCCTTCCTTCCTTCCTTCCTTCCTTCCTTCCTTCCTTCCTTCCTTCCTTCCTTCCTTTTCTCTTTCCTTCATTTCCTTTCTTTTGTTTCTGATGGTCTGTGATTCCTTGTTGATGGAAAAGTGAGATAGTTAGATGATCTTGAAGCCCCATCTAAGTGTCTTCCTCAAATTTCCTTCCTCTTTGTTTCAGCAGAACTGTGCAAATGCACAGATAAACAATTTACATTTTGTCTTCCTCACTTTTCTTTGTGTTAGCCTCAGCTGCAGATGCAATAATGTACCAGGAGGTTGTCACAAGATGCCAGGTAGAAGGGCCAGCTTGGGCCCATATTATTTATTTATTTGGTACAGAGTCCTGTCACACAGCTTGCACTCATAGTGATCCTCTGGTCTCTGCCTCTCCAGCACTGGGATTATAGGATGTGCCACCATGCCTGATTTTGATGGCTGGCAAGGTGCTCTTAGGGCTCCAAAGCATCAACAAACAACCTGACCACAGTCATGGCCCTTTCCTCTTTCTTCGACCTGGGGCTTGCTGATGGTGCTGGCTTCTCTCCTTTCAGGAATGACAATACCTGAAGAAGATGCTGATGTGGGACAAGGCAGTAAATATTGCCTGGTGGCCATTGGGAGACTCCAGGTGAGAGAAAAGCACGATCCTTTCATCCCTGATGAGGCTTCTGATTGTAAGGAGCAAGAGACTGAGACTGGGTATCTACTCAGATCTCAGGTGCTCGGGGTTGGTGGGGTTTTGCATCTCACTTGGGTGAGGCTGAGACTGAGTTTGGGAGGAGAAGTGGGTGAGTTCCACAGGGTACTCTGTTGACCCACTTCCACCTCACTGGTCACTACGACGAGCCCAGTTTGCATTTGTGCCCCCTTAACCCCCTTGTATGTCCCCAGGCCCCAGGCTGAAGCCCAAGGTCATCTTTCCAACTTTACTGCCCTCTTCCTGACCTCACCAAATCCTATTCTCAGACCATGCCCTCCTTGCCATGCCTCTACTGCCTGCCTCCTCTCCCAGTCCCTGTCCCCTGGGTGCCTATGAGCCGGTTTGCTGTCTGCTGTGTCTGTTCCTGCCTTCTCCTGGAAAATCTTCTCTTTGTTCTTCTCACTCTGCAAGGACCTGCTCAAGTGACTCCTGGCCTCGTAGTTAGAACTAGTTGGTGCCCTAGATCAGCACCTAGCTGTGGCCACCAGGATCACACTCCTGTGGTCTGGCTTCCTATAATCAGCCAAGTGTATGCTTACTCTTCAGGTCCTGGGCAAGGAACATGTCCTTTTACCTTATTACAGTCAGATATGCTCAGTGTGTGACAAGTGCAGGAACTGTGGAGTCACCAGGGCCATTCACAGTAGATGTGGATGAAGATAGTGACCTATCCTGTCCCTGGTTTCCAGACGAGCAGGTATTTTCATTCACATCCAATAAATGCTGGCTGCTTGGTGTTGGCGCAAGCTACTTCCTTTCCAAAGGTTTAATAGTTTCCCTGGGCTCATCTGCCATTCAGTAGAGGAAAGGAAGGAGAGGGACAGGCATTGCCACCTGTGCCAGACGTGGCCCAGGATTCTCAACACCTTGTCTATCCAGCCTCACCACCCTGTAAGGTTATAGGTGCCATTCACATTGGCAGAGGGCACAGAGGCTCAGAAATAAAAGGAAAGTGACCCATTGAGCACGACACTATTTGTACCAATGACATTGAAGCCCGTGTGGGGTACATCGACATCCCTGGGCATGTTCCCCCTCTTCCACCTTAGCTGGGCCATCCTTGGGGTTGTCACTCCCCTCCCCTTCTGTCAGTGCCACTCAGCTGGGTTCTCCCTTTTGCAGGTGACCAGCTCCCCTGTGTGCATGGACATGAATGGGATGTCGGTGCCCACCGAGTTCCTGTCCCGGCACAACTCCGACGGGATCATCACATTTGTGGACCCGAGGTGCATCAGTGTGATCGGCTACCAGCCCCAGGTCAGGAGCCAGCCGTTTGCTCAGGCACCAGTGGAGTCGTAGCTCTGTCTCAGACATGTTCATGTCCTCTGTTCAAGGTAGACACAGTGACACTGTGGAAGAAGCAGGGACACCTGTGCTTCATTGTAAGCAGCTGCCCTGCTGAGGTGGACTCCTCTTTCTTCGCTTGGTGTTACTTCTCAGCTTATTTTTCAAACCAGAGTTCAGATCAGTGTGGTTTTTGAAGTTTATTAGCAGGAGAGTGTCTGCAAAAGCCTTACACAGAAGCCACCTAATTTCACTAATCCCATCAGGAAACCTTCCTAACCTGGGCAGGTTTTCAGGTCTTTGTTCTAGATTCCTTTTAAAAATACAGTGACAGGAAAAAACAAACAAACAAACAAACAAACAAAAACAAAACCAGGAGAACAGGCATAAATGTCCCAGAGAGACAGAGTAATTCTGTGAAGTGTTAACTGTGCCCTGGGTCTGGAGGTGTGTATATGGAAAAGAGGCTTGGGAGACAACTTAAAAAATTGGCATGACAGAATACTGGGTGATTTAATGATGTTAACTTTTTAAAATATACTATAGTATATTGCAATTTTGCAATTGTTTTGTTTTTTACCAGGGTTTGAACTTAGGACTGTGTGCTTGCTGGGCAGGCACTTACGCCACTGAGCTATCTCCCTGGCTGCAAGATAATTTTTATAAATGTATACATATGTGTGTGTATGTGTGTATATTCACATGTGTATATATGTACATATATGAAGAAAAAGGAAGAAATTGAAAAAGTGAAAAACATTGACAGTGCCTGAATCTAAAGGATAAACACATGCTTACTATACTATTCTTAAAACCTCTATATAGATTTATTTATTTATTTATTTTCTGGCAGAACCGGGGATTGAACTCAGGCCCTTGCACTTGCCAGGAAAGTGCTTATTCTACTGAGCTATCTCCCCAGCCCCCCAATATATAGATTTAAATTTCTTTCAAAGTAGAAATCTTTTTTGTTATTGTTTGTGGGATAGGGTCTTGTTCTGTAGCCCAGGTGGCCTCTGACTTTTGGTGGACTTCCTGAGTGCCGGGATTACAGGCATTCACCACTGTCCCAGGGCAAAAATATTCTTTAAAAAATCCATCCTGATTCTAAAGAACCAACTTTGGGATGTGTATATTTTCATTACATTTTATTTACATTTTATTATATTTTATTTTTTGACAATTTTGGGAATGGAACACACTCCTCGTGTATATTTTAGAACTAGGACTAGGCCAAAGCAGAAATGTTAGAATGCTTCATGTAATTCTGCAACTCTAGACTCATGAAAACCTTGAGATCTTCATATGCCATAGGAGATGTGATCAGTTTCCAGCTGCACCCTAACCTCGAGTGGCAAAAGCCACTTAGCTCCAGACAAAGCCATCTATCTTCTTCCCCTCCCATGGGTGTCCAGCTACCCTGGATGAGCTGATAAAGACTCGTTGCCACTGTGGCCAGCCCAGCACCCACACAGACAGCGAGGCTCACGTGGGTTCCGACCCAGCAGTCACTTTGCATCCTGCAAGGCCCTTCCGCCCCTACCAGGTTCCTGGAACATGAGTGAAGTGGCCTCTGCCTTTGATGGTTTCTTTACTGCGCCTTGCTCTGTGATGAAGTGCACTTTTGTTTGGGGTCAAGGCTGGGTCCTTTGAATCACACAGGCGTGTGAAGGCTCAGAACAATCAGGCTTCCAGAAGAATGGTGGTTTCACAGTCCCCTCATTTCCTTGGCCACCAGACAGCTATGGCCTCCACATCCAAACAATTTCAGTTTTCACAGGCAGCACATCTGTCCACCTCTTGTTTACTTTTGATGTTTATTAAAATATGTTGACCGCAATTGGCCTCTCTAAGGCAAACAGAAACAAAATTGCACTCTAGAAGGTGCTGATCTAGTGCAGTAGCGAAATTAGAAATTATTATGAAATGTACCAGAGGGAGTGAATTTGAAGAGGCTGGCTCTGTAGTGGCATTCACTTTTAAAGAAAATCCTGCTGAGGCAGGTCAAAGGAGGTGAGTTAGAGGAGCTGGGATAAATGCTTTTGTCTATCAGTGGATGGATAAATAATCAAATATGAATTTGGGCTCTGTGGCACATGTCTGTAATACAGCTATGTGGAAGGCTGAGACAGCAGGATTGGAAGTTCAAGGAAGTCAGTGAAGCCTTGTTTTAAAATAAAATAAAATAAAATAAAATAAAATAAAATAAAATAAAGTAAAATAAAATAAAAGGGCTGGGACTGTACCTCTGTGGAAGAGTGCTTGCTTACCTTGTGTGAGAGTTTGGATCAGATCCTTAGTAGTGACAAAGAAGAAGAGGAAGGGAGGGAGGGAGGGAGGGAGGGAGGAAGGGGGGAATGAGTTAATTTGGGATCATTAAAGCTTACTCTTTTGTTTAGGACCTTCTGGGAAAGGACATTTTGGAATTTTGCCACCCGGAGGATCAGAGCCACCTGCGGGAGAGCTTTCAGCAGGTACCGTGAGGCCTGGGTACAGTGGTACATAATCGGCACACGTGTGGAGATGACCAGTGGGCCGCGCGTCCTACTGTATGCTGGACAGGCTGAAGTGTCAGCCAGGGCCCTTCTGGGGAGCACAGAGGCTGATGGGAAGATAGAGTGTAAGGAAGGCATTACTCTAGGAGGAGAAAGCTTCGGGGGTCCTGAGGAAAACACCACAGAGCAGAAAACTTGAAGAGGTTGCACATGGCCCAAGACAGGGAAGAAACAGTTGGAATGATATAAGGTTGGACACGTAGGAACTGAGAGGACGCTTCAGCCTGAAGGCCACCCTAGAGACATAGCAGAACATGGCCTGTGAGGAGGATAACAGTGGTTGATGGCCTTGAAGTTTCACTGAAGAACTCCAGTCCCCCAGCGCAGTAACTGGACCTCCTGGAGCGCTGAGGCAGGGCAGGTATTGAGGTGCCACTGTGGAAGCAAAGATGTGGGAAGTAGCTGAAAGCAAAGACAAGCTGGGTGCTCTTGCAGTTGTCCAGGGCAGAGACAATGGTGTGGAAGTGGGGCTGGAGCCCTGAGAACCAACACATGAGGAGGGCAGGGAGGGATCGGAGTGACCCTTGACATCTGACATTGAGGCCACCCTGACAATGGCTTCACCCACTCTGACTCAGTGCCCGCTTCTTACTGAACACCTGCTGTGGGCTGGGTCCACACAGGTGGTGCCGACCGGTTCCAGCAGCCTGGGAGGTACCACTGCTCCTCGTGAGTCAGGCCAGTGCCAGGCAGGGCACCTCCAGCATGCACCGACAGGTCTTCCCACCCTGACAGGGATGTGGCCCTCCCACTTTGGACTGAGTCAGGCTGAGCTCCTGGCTTC
Organism: Myocastor coypus; assembly: GCA_004027025.1. Classification (NCBI taxonomy): domain Eukaryota; kingdom Metazoa; phylum Chordata; class Mammalia; order Rodentia; family Myocastoridae; genus Myocastor; species Myocastor coypus. The sequence continues at coordinate 80,709 of PVJA010001648.1, read as the reverse complement.
CTCCCCAGCACCTTCTGTGTTTTCTTCTGCAACGTGACCACTCTGACCTCAGGGAGCTTATCCTCCTCAGCTCCCCTGTCTCCTGCACCCCACCTGTCCTGGGAAATATCCACCTGCTCAGCCACCCTGCTCCCCACATCCAGCTCCTCTTCAGATCCTGGGAGCCGCAAAGGATGTCCCAGTCTGTGCCCTGGTCTGCCTTGTTCCCAGCCATAAGCCATGGCCACCCCTCCCACAGGACCTTTGCAGTCACTCCAAAACTGCACCTCCTTTAGTCCAAGCCTTCCAAAACTGTAGTTCTCTTAGTTATGTTTCTTCTTGCTGGGAAAAAATACCCAACTCCCAAAGTTAAGGAAGGAAAGGCTTATTCAGCTCACAGTTTACAGAGGTTTCAGTTGATAACCAGCTAGCTCCAAGGCAGATGGTATCACAGAGGAGGGAGGCATAGCTCACGGCAGGTGGAAGGTAGCAAAGCAACAAGGGACTTGAACAGCATCTTTCTGCCCTCTTATACTTACATCTAGGCTACCAGGGTTAGGGTGGTGCCAAACCCATCAGTGGAGCAATTTAGTAATCACACACCCTTAATGCCAGTGACATGCACTCTAGATTCAACCACTTCTGAAGAAGTCCCACCCAGGAGCCAGGAGTCCTGTCTTCACTCTGCTGCACCTCCCTGCAGGCAGATTCATGTCTGTGCAGCTCTCTCAGGCCCACTGTTGAGTGCCCAGATGGCACACAAGGGAGGTTGCCTTTTTTGTGCTATTGGAATTGAACCCACGCCTCTGCACTGAGCTGCATGTAAACTCACCCCCATGTTTCTGAGACAGGATCTCAGCAAGTAGCTAAATTACCCAGGTTGGGCTCCAACTTGCCACCCTCCTGCCTCAGCCTCCCAAAATGCTGGTATACCAGCTTGCACCACTACACTTAGATGAAGGGTAGCTTTTAATAAAAAGTGTTAGGGAGCTTTCATTTGAGAAATATGAGAAGCTATCATGGTTTACTCTGTGCATTCTCATGTTGCACATTTGTGAAGGATGTGAGAAGGGTGACACTAGGCCTGTTGACCCGGGTACTTGGGCTTGGTTTGGGCTCACTTAGATTTTCTGGGCTCATGAAAAATATTTCTCTGACAGTGAGGGCCCTCCATTTGTCTAGAGGCCAGCCAAACCCTCTCTGACCCACGATGACTTTTAATTCTGCATAGCAAGTGTCACCCTCCTCTCCCAGTGGACAGCAGGACTTCAGTGTGATTGTGGCCCTGGGTCCCACAGTGTGGCAGTAACAGGTGGCACTGGAGTCCAGGCCCATGTTCCTCCAAAGATCGCCCAACACCTCTGTACCCCAAACACAGGCCATTCCATTCCATACCACTTCTGATATTTAAGTCTTTAAAAACAAAAGGAGGAATCGAACTTCTGCTCCTGTTCTAGTAGCCAGCTTAAATCGGTGGCTCTGCCAGCAGACGCTTCATTCCTCGGGCAGGATGAGCTGGTACCCTGACCTTGTCCTAGGGAGCAGGAACAGTGGCCCCAGCAGTCCCAGGGACATCCTGGAGCATGGCCAGCCTTGGCCCTGAGCTTGTGTTCCTTGGGCTTTGGCCACTGGCACTGAGGTGAGGGACAAATGTTGATCAAGGGAAGTGGCTTATGCTTGCAAAAGCACAGAGGGAGCTGTGTCAGCTAAGAATCCCCCTTGAACTCTGGATTTAAACAAAAGCGTTTAATGGCCCAGACAGGAGAGCTGTGGCGCATGATGGAATTTGTGAGGAATTCGAGTTTGGTGCATTAACAGTGCACAGACCCAAGGTCTGAGCAACTCACGTCTGTTCTTAGATTCCCTTTCTGTGTCAGTTTACCAGGAGGTCAAGTGGAGGAGCTAAGCATGGGGTAGGCTCCATTCCCACCTTCTGCTGTCTGCTTAGACACCTTCCTGGGTACCAGTGATGATGGTGATGGTGATGGTGATTATGGTGGTAATAGTGGTGATGGTGGGGGACATGATGGTGATGAGGATGCTGGTGGTGGTGGTGATAGTGATGACGGTGATAGTGATGATGGTGATGATGACAGTTGATAACAAAGACAGCTGTTTCCAGGAAAAGCCAAGCTCAGTTGGGGGTTGGGCCTGAAACTTGCATCTCCTGTGTTATGAGCACCACTCCTCACTTGAGCACAGTCTGCAGGCCTGGGCCATGCTCCTTGTCACAGGCACAGTGACTCTGTCACATGTCAGCTTCTCTAGCCTACAGAACTGGCTTCCTAGAATGTGCCTCCTAGCAGAAGTGCCCTCCTGGCACATGTTTCCATGGTATGCCCTCACCGATGACCAGGCCCTCCCTTCCAGAGCCCATTCAATTCCTTTCGCACAGCTCCGCAACAGTTGGTCTTGGTTTATGTGGTGGTATTTAGCAGATGCTTTCTGGGTTATGGTTAGCTGTGCTTCTGTCCCATTCCTGCTAGGTAACAAGCACTTCGGGGACAGGTTGTACCTGGATGGTAGGGATTTACAGAAAGGACACTGAGGTTGGTCTAGGACCCAGCGTTGTGAAGCCTTGAGCAGGGTGTCTGCTTTGAAGACCCCCTTCCAGATACACAGACACATGTATGAGGACTCTGTGAAGTAACAGGTGTTCGGTGCTTCACCCCTGCCAGCTGCAGGCCTGGCAGCTCCTGTGCTTTTTTCTGTCTTCCCAGCACTCAGACCTGGCTTTGCATATGGACAATGCTCTCCCTCTGTTTGGAGAGGGAGTTAGAGAGTTAAATATTTAGAGTGTACAGGATGAGGAGACATGGCTCTACAGGTGTGGACAGCAAGCTCCCTGTGTCCTGTGTCTGGCACAGCCACAGAGGTGTCCCCAAGCAAGCCCCCCCTCCCCAGTGTGGGGACCTGACAGGCACATGGACTTGGCCTCTGGGCTCCTGAGGGAAGAACTGAAGTCCTGTTAGGGAGGATAGATCCACAGCATCCTCTGAGGTGACAGGAAAGGCTCACCCTCCTGGGAATCTTGGTTGCCTGTCACTCGCTGTTTCCTAGCAGGGAGCCTTGGGTGCTGCCCCCCAGGCAGTGGGGTGGGGGATGATCCCCCCTCAGCATCCATGTAGGCTAGCACAGGAAGTGATCTGGGTGCTAGCTCCATACTGAGCCCTGGATTGGGTGGGGCAGGCTCAGGGGACCCCACAGGCACATGTCTGAGTGAAAACAGTAGCCACCTAGCCACCCAGCAAAGCACCAGCACAGACAGTGTTAGGACAAAGAGAATTGGGCCTCCCGGCCCCAGGATTCAGGCCCCATTTTTATTAGGGAGGGAGCTGAGAATTCTCAGACAGAAAGCCCAGGGATTACAGGCCCAGCTGGGCCCAGCCTGGGGCTCCACAAGCTTGTGTGGAGCACCTTGGTCACGTTCTCCTGTCCTGATTTCATGCTCACACCTAGGCCTAGACTGCATATGATGTCCCGGCTGCACAGACTGCACTTAGAGGCAGCGGTCCACATGCCTGCCATCTCTACTGCTTCATCGTAGTGTCTGAGTCTACACAGCAGAAGAGCAGGCTGTGTAACCAGAGAGACAGGCTGTGGTGTAGAAGTGAGCTGTACCAGCTTTCCCACCAAAGTTGGGCGATCTTGGGCAACTTACTTAATTTCTCCGAGTCTCAGCATTATTGTCTGTGGGGCCCACCTCACATAACCTTTGTGAGGATGTACATGGGGTAAGGCCCTGGAAAGAGCCTTGGAAACCCTACCCCAATGCAAAGGAGGTGCAGGTGCGCACACACAAGTAAGTGGTGCGCAAAGGCCTGTCATTTTATGGCTGCTCCTCCAAGAGTTTTGTAATGTCCAGTCTGAGGGGCTAAACCCCCAAGGACAGTATAGCCACATGCTCAGGTGAGGTGCTAACTCCAGAGGAGACTAGCGCCAGCCCCAAAGCAGCACAGGCAGAAAGAAAAACACAATCTTACAAAGTTCTCAGGTTTGATAGCTGAAGTGGGGCTGAGAAGATAGCTTGGTGGGCTAAGTGCCTGCCTGGCAAGTGCAAGGACCCAGGTTTGATCCCCAGTACTGCATGCTGCACCAGCCTCATTCTATGCTGGCAACCAAAACCAGGCAGGGTGGCACACGCCTGTAATCCCAGCGCTGGGGAGGCTGAGACAAGAGCATCACTGTGATTCTGAGGTGCGTGGTTAAGACCCTATATCAAATGAATAGAAGCTTAAGAAAAAAATGAAAGCTGAAGCGAATGTCCTGCTGTCCCAGAGCAGTGCTAGCTGGTTTCTCACAGTGGTGCGGGAGGCCCAGATGACAGTCCTGCTGCTCGGCCTGGCTCCTTCTTCTTCATGTGCCCTCTTCTCTTGCTGTCTTGTCATCTGCATCGCCTGCCCTGCAGCGTGACCTGCTGGCACCTCTCCCTCTTCTGCTGGCCACCCTCCCTGAGACTTCCTTCCCCAAATGTTTTCTCAGGTGGTGAAGCTGAAGGGCCAAGTGCTGTCGGTCATGTATCGATTCCGCACCAAGAACCGGGAGTGGGTGCTCATCCGCACCAGCAGCTTCACCTTCCAGAACCCCTACTCCGATGAGATCGAGTACATCATCTGCACCAACACCAACGTCAAGTATGTCCCTCCCCGATCCACCTGTCCTTAGAATGGCCACAATGGGACATCACGTCCAGGGCTGTCTCTGCCGACAGCTGTTAGTCCTGGCCAAGACTGCGCAGCAAGTGTAGAGGCAGGGGGTATCTCCCTCCTGGTTTAGAAGAGCCTGTGGGACTGAGTACCTGGGCCAAGAGGAGTCACTGGCCTTCCTGGTAGGCCCCCTAGCAAAGTGCCTTGCAGGATGGGGCTCTCTGGGGTGTACTCTGCTCGCTGTGGCTGCAGTACCCAGGGTGGAGGAACTGTGCTGGGCAGCTATGGGTACGGCCGTGGGTACTTCGTGCCCACAGTGGTGGGCAGATCTGTGCTCTGGCTCGGCCCTGCATTTGCTGGCTGTGTGACTGAGCCAGCTGTGTCCTCTCTTGGCCTTCGCATGTAGCTCAGTGAAGGGGGATGTCCCTCTCTGTGAGGTCTCCATAAGGGCAGCAGGGCCAGGCTGAGAGCTATGGCTGGCCCCACGTGTGGCGTCAGCTTGAGGCATGACCAGGGCAACCGTGCCTCCTCTCTGCTCTCAGCCTCAGGGATGTATACACAGCCTGGATGCGGGATAGCACAACCTTTGGCTTCCACCTTGTGGGGGGTTTGAATGTGGCATACACTAAACAGGAGCCACGCTTTCACACAGCAGCGTTTGGGGCTCCACTGGGAGGCTGGTGACTGAGGGTGTGGTTCAGCTCTGGGGGGTTCATCGGGATACTTCCCCAAGAAAGCATCTGAGAATTTTTTTTTTTTTTTTTGTCTTTTTGAGACAGGGTCTCGCTATGCAGTTCAGGCTGGCCTTGAGGTCACTTCTGTAGCCCAGGCTGGTCTCGAACTCGCACTGATCCTCCTGCCTCAGCCTCCCGAATGCTGGGATTACAGGCATGCACCACCACGCCCGGCTTGAGAATTTTTTATGTAAGCTATGGAGAACTAAATCCTTGCGTACAGGGTAGCCACATGCTCAGGTGAGGTGCTAGCTCCAAAAGAGACTACTAACACTAGCCCTAGAGCAGCATGGCAGCCGAGGCAGAATGGAAAACATCCTCACAGAGTTCTCAGGTGTGACAGCTGAGGTGAACATCCTGCTGTCCCAGGGCATTGATAGTTGGTTTTTTTGTACAATGGTGAGAGAGGCCCTGTTTCAGAGGGGAGCAGTGGTCCACAGTTGTGACACCAACAGGAAGACACGTGGGCACGTGAGGCCCACTAGGGGTGACAGATATGCTGAGAACTGTTCTCATGTCCTCTGCTGTGGTCAGTGGTACACTTTCCTCCATTGCCCCTGGTTCCAAACCCAGTCTGCCCCTGTTGCCCCCACTGCAGACCCACAACATTGCCTCTTTCTGTCTGCCACTGTCTTCTCTGAGCTCCCTGAATACAGGAGCCCTGGCTGGGCTGGTGAAGCAGCTTCCTGTCCCGGGTAGCAGCAGCTCTGTGTCCTCAGCCTCACCCAGCATGAGGCACAGGACAGGGGACAGGTCCACACAAGAGCCTTCTGACAGCAGAGGGTTACAACCCCAGCTCCCGAGTAGGCAAGATGCTCCCTTCCCAGCCTCCATGATCTCATCTGACCAATGGGGATGCAGAAACCCCTCCCCCAAATGAAGGGTCTGAAGCAGGTCCTGGGCTGGTGCTGTCTATGTAGTGCTTGGGTTGAGCAGGAAAAGCTTTCCATGGACAGTAGAGGGCAGTGATGGCCACGGAGGCGAGCAGGCTGCCCTTTCTAGAATCCGCGAAGCTGAACTTTGCTAGTGTGAGACTTGAGAGGGACAGATTCTCTCAGAGCATGCGCCAGGGTGCGGCTGTGCACACTCAGTCCTTGCGCTCAGAAAGCATCCAAGAGAAACTTCCTGGAGACCCTAAGTGGTGCTTGGCTAGCATTTGTGCGAGGCTGCTGAAAAGGCCTCTTTCTCAGTTCTGATTCTTTCATGTTCTGTCCCTACAGAAAGGAGAACAGGAAACACGAGAATCCACATTTTGTTATACCACTGGGTCTCAGGGCCTGGCAGGTGACACTCCTGGGGGTGCACGCTGTTTCCCGACACCAGTCATGAGCTGACTCTGAGGTCAACACCCTGGTGTTTTCACACTCATTGCCTGGCTGCCATGAAAGGGCCCACACTCGTGCCTCTGTGTGTGTCCTGGGGCCCATCCTTCGTGCCTGTGGTCATAGATCTTCATGAGCCATAAGCACACTTTTTATACAGGTGTGTGTGTGTGTGTGTGTGTGTGTGTGTTTAGTGCCCCACCCAGCTCAGAGTCACGTTTGAGTTTCCTTAAGCTGGTTGAAGATCACCTTCTTTAATGATGAACAGTTAGTAGTGAACAGGAGGCTGAGAGCAAAGGAAGGGAAGGGAGCGATTCCTGGTCTCTGCAGAGCTTAGAGCGAGAGAAGGCTGTGATAGTCACCAAGCCTGAGTTGACCCAGGGCCCTAGGCTCTACCCAAAACTCTACCATCTTTACCCCATGGCTGATTGGAAGCCTTTGTCATCGCACAGGTCTCCTCTGGCCCCTAACTGGTTCCCCTTTGTTTCCTTCAGGCTCCATGTGCCAACTTATGAGTCCCAGGGAGCAAGCTCTGAAACGCATACAGCTCACGTTGTTCCCTGCCGTGACCCACCAGTCCCAAACTCTTGCATGGCCCTGGGCAGCACTGGCAGCCTCCGCCTGAGCCTGTGTGCCCCAGCTGGGTTCTGATTGCCTCTCATGTCCCCCTAAGGGGTTCTGTGCTCCTTTTGCAGGCTGAATGAATACCTCTGTCCAGGAAGTGGTGGGGTCACTGGCAGCCCCACTAATACCAGCACCTGCTGGCAGGAAGCAGCTGGAAAGCTGTCTTCCAGCCCTGGCATTCTCTCCCACATAGCTTCCTCCTCTCTGAAATGTGTGAGCTCCCTGAGGTTTGCTTTCTTAGGGAACTGAAGTGTCTGAGATGTTCCACTCCCACCTCAGGACAGTGCCTCTTCTGCACTGCTCAGCTGCAGGATCCGGAAGTAATGGTGGTGGTGGGAAGCGGAGACGCTGATGTCTGTACCACAGAGCCACTGGGGTTGATGCTGAGTACTTGCCAGCCACACCAAGACCTCATTCTCTCCTGCCCGCAAAAGGCCCTTCCCTTCCCTGCTTTAGGAGCCCAGAGGGCCAGAACTGAGAGCCGATCCCAGCATACTCCAGTACCCTGAGCTGCCTCGTGCATTGAGAAGCATGTGCGCTTCCTCCCCAGGGTGCTTAGCTGGGGACAGGAGAGGGTGTGCTCTGCTAACCCCTGGTCCCTACCCACAGAGCACAGCCTCATGGCCCCCCACTGTGGCCCTGCCTATAGGCTGGGGCTGGCATAGCAGGTGGGAGGAGTTCCTGCTGCCTGGAATAATGCCCTGCTAGAGGCTGGGTCTGGGGAAGGGCAAGAGGGTGTCTGTGGACTCCTGCTGTGGAGAGAGTCTCACTGCTTCTCCCTCAGCAATCCAAAGTACAGGCTTTTGTTCTCCAAGATGCTCTCTGGCTGTCCGTGGCTCTGGAAGAGCAGTCCCCATCCCACATATGGGTTTTAGCCTGGGCTAGAGCAGCAGCCTGGTCTATGGTCAGATGGGTTTGAGTGTGAGTCCGTGTATGCCATGTTCCCAGTTTGATTCCCTGAGAGCCACCCACTGACCCTGTTGGCCGCCTCACCACCTCTGACTTGGGCTCCGTAGTGTTGGAGGTGGCTTGAGTGACTACAAGGATGTGCAGTGTGAGGCCATCTGCATGCCTGCCAGTTACGAGCAAGCCTTAGCCAGAGGAACAAGCTCCTTTGTTCAGCATTAAATCTAACTGCGTTTCTGAGTTTCACCTTATAAGGAATTCTTTATAGCGTGGTAACATGAACTCTGCATAATATAAAATCATACATCAAAACTTATTTAAGTAATTTAATGTGGTCATCTCAACTTGAACCAAAGAAGTCTGATGTGGTAAAAATTAAGATAACCAGAGTGGAAACTCTTTGGAAGAGAGATCTGTTGGGTGTCACTCACGGCAGCCTGGAGACTGGTGCCCTAGCTCAGGGCTCTGCTTGCCCCCGCACACGTGTCTGCTTCTGCTCCACAGGCAGCTGCAGCAGCAGCAGGCAGAGCTGGAGGTGCACCAGAGAGATGGGCTGTCCTCCTATGACTTGTCTCAGGTGAGCCTCTAGAACATTTTGTCCTGCCTGGTGCTGTCTCTTACCTGGAGCTTGTGTGCCCCCTCCCCTGCACTGTTTGGAACACTGGGTCCCCAGGACCTATGGATGTCACACAGGCCCTGCTGAGCTTCTGGGACTTATACTCTCAGAGACCAAGATAAGTGGCTCCGACCACTGCGCATGCCACCCACCTTGGGTCCTGTGTTCCTTTCTCTTCAGGTGTTCCTTGAAGTCACGCTGTGTCTCCCCAACTTCCTGTGTTGTCTTTCTGCCTTCATTTCCCCCCTCCCTTTTTTTTTCTCTCCGTCCCCATTTTCTGAAACTGACCTAACAGAGAAACTGGCACTAGTCAGTATTTAACAACTCTTTCCTGAATTATACTTTCCCTTCCATGTTTCTGATGTTTAGAATAAGTTGACACTTTTCTGTTCATCTTTCTCTAGGAAAAGGTAACAAATGTGACTCCTGTCTTCCTTTGGCAAGGGCACACCTCAGACTGGCAGTCCCTGCACTCAGAGATAGCATAGCCCTCACTTTATGGAAACACTCAGGCTGGGCAGGCTGGCAATCCCAGGGCAGGGCACTGCCAAAGAAAGGTGGCGGCTGCCTCATGCTCTGGTGCTATCCTTCAAACGTGCCCACAGGTCCCCGTCCCCAACCTACCTGCTGGTGTTCATGAGGCTGGGAAGTCTGTGGAAAAGGCAGACGCGATCTTCTCCCAGGAGAGAGACCCCCGGTTTGCTGAGATGTTCGCAGGAATCAGTGCTTGTGAGTTTCCAAGTGGCTCAGGTCGTGGGGGTGTGGGGCATGCAGTTGCTCTCCAGGCCATCTGAAGAATGCTACTCTTGGGGGCTGGGAGCTCCGGAAAGGGAGTTGTGAGCAACCTCTGCAGGGTAAGGCAGGGTCCAGCGGCAGGTCTCAGGCATGGGCTGTCAGATGAGCCCACCACAGTTCTGACCACACTTCCTACTTCCTGGTTACCTGGAACTCTGGCAGCTCATGTTTGAAATTTAAGGGACTGGAACACATCAACTATGTATCCACTATTAGTGTAGATTTATTATTAAGCCAAAGGTGTGCCCCTATTAAAAACTCTAACTTAATCCATAGCAAAAGACCACGTATTAAAATTAAAATATGACATAACAGAAAAACAACAGCGATTCACTGCCCTACCACTTGGATACAATTATTTTTGACCTTTTGGAATATGTCCTTCTGTCTTTTTCTATCTATGTTTTCTTTATATATATAAAATTGAGCTCATCCTGTTGAAAAGCTTATTTTTTTATGTGACAGTTTATTATGAAAGGATCTCCAGAAAACTAAACAGTCCTAAGCATTTTTGTTACCCCTCTCGAGTTTTGCTGTGTGGAGGACACAACTTACTCAGCAGCTCCTGTGTGACTGCTGTTAGATTGTCCACTGCGTCAGTATCACTGCAGAGGACTCACGTGGAGCTGCCTCAGTCTCCCACCTAGAGCTCCACAGGGTTTGGCCAAGTAGGAAACATAGAAAGGTCTTTGTTGTTCCAAAGACAGAGAAAAAATCCATTTCCACATGGTCCAGGGATTTCTGTGAGAAACCTCCCTAGGCAGGGCTGCTTGTAGGGAGAAAAGGAAGCATGAGAGACGCTGTGGTGGGAGGGGACCCTGGCCATTCTCCTAGGATGACGGCTTGAGGTGGCTGCTGAGTGGCAGGGGGCTGTGGCCTGGACACACCTCTGTCCTCAAGTGTGCACCCTGGTGGGACAGCAGCACCTGCCTCCTATAGGGCTGGGACTGAGGCCGAGGAAGCAAGGGCAGTGCCAGTGCCACCTTGCTGAGGGCAAGAAGGGCCGGCGCAGTGCAGGGCACTAGAAACCAGCACCAGGAAGCAGAACCTTCAGCATGAAGCGTGCCAGGGTCTCTCACCGCCCCTGGTCCCTGGTTGCCCAAAGGTGCCAGCGTGTCATCTCTGCAGCAAGAGTACACAGGAGCACAATTGAGACCTCTGTCCTCCCTGCAGTAAGCCACAGCATCTCTGAGAACCATCTGAGATTTTAATGTGGTACATACAGACATCTTCTGACAACCATGATAAGACAGGAAGAAAAGAAGCAGTGGGGGTAAGCAATCCAGAGACAGCAACCAGGTGAATGTCCTTCTCCGAGAATGAGCTTTATAATAAAGATGAGGAAGTTCAGAAAGTCCAGCATCGCTCCTCCAGGAAACTCTGGAAGGAACTGTCTCATCTTGAGGAAACGTCACCCATGGAGGAGTGGGGGCGAAGCAGACTGATACTGTAGTGCCAAAATCCAAGGGAGCGAATTAGAAAAAAAAATATGAATTCCCTCCCCCATGGAAAACTTGGGTCTTCCAACTGTAAGAGCTCCACACATGCCTGACTAAAAATGGTAAAGAAACTCACACCTCATCATAGTCTGTTGTATTAGTCACTTTTTAAAACTTTGATTCAGCTAATGAGAAGTGTAAGAACATCCACAAAGGGAAATCTTCACTTAGACTTCTTTGGATTACCAAGTGAATCCAGAGAACTGAGAAGGAAGATCCAGTTCCGGAGTTTTCCACCAGCCAAACTGCTTTCCTAGACAGAAAGACATCTTCAGACTTGCACTGGCTGCCCACCCTGTTTGAAAACATCAGTTATAAAAGATCACACTTGCTTCTATTTGAACCCAAAGTTAACAGCACCTGGAATTGTTAAATGATACCAAGATAATTAGCAAAAACTGCAGTTTCAAATCAGTTCAACAAAGATCCAGGTATTTTTTGGACTGACAGTAGTAAACGGATAAAAGTTTCTTGTCAATGTGTATTGTCACTGGCATTTATGGAGGAGTCAGGAAGCAGCTCCCTGGCGCCTCTGCTCTGAGCTGTCCTAGAAGCTGTGCACACGGGGGAGCCCTCGTTCAGGCATGGCTTCCTACTCCAAGCCCCAAGCCTGAGCACCTGCCACTGTCCTGCTGCTGCAGCATCCTGAGACCAAGGCACACAAGGGCCAGGGTCTGGAGGCAGAGAGCGCCCTGCAGCTATTCCTTCCGTCCTATCTCCAGTTGCATACTGTAGGTGAGGGTGGTGGGGATTAAGAGGCACAGGTGTTCTGAGATTGGGGATGGAGGGCTGATGTTTCTCCAAGCCTAGCACGTAGGGTGAGCTGAGACGTGTTGTAGTGAAGGGCTGCCTCCTGGCCGGTGTCTGTCATTGTTCCCGCACACGTTCCTCAGTGGGTCATAAGAGGCAGTAGGTGCTCTTGGCTCTGGTACCACACTCAGTCTTAAGCATTCAACTCTCTTCACACTTTGGGTTCCCACCACAGCCCAATGGAGGAAAGACTCCGATTATAGCCTTCTTTCAGACAGGAAAACTAAGGCAGCAGATTAAAAGAACATCCATGGAGCGGGCACCTTCATCTGCAAGAAAGAATGTGATCCAAGACAGGGCTGAGGATCATCCTGGGTACCATGGACCGCTGCCCTGGACATCCTCCATTCACGGCCTCTGCTCTTCCCAGCTCTCACAGAAGGCCTGGCTGGCAGGTGGCTGTGGCCATCCCAGGAGGCAGGAGCAGCAGCCTGGGGCTCCCTCCTGCACTACACATCCAGCCTGGGCCTGTGCTGGGTGGGCCTTCTGTGCCCTACAGCTGGGGCCCTTGTGTGTGACACCCACTCTGGTTTTCCTAGCGGAGAAGAAGATGATGAGCTCTGCCTCGGCAGCCGGAGCCCAGCAGATCTATTCCCAGGGGAGCCCGTTCCCTCCCGGACACTCCAGCAAGGCCTTCAGGTACTGGGGGTGGGTGGGTTCAGGACAGACCTGGGTCTTAGAACTCCACTCTGCAGGCAGCACATGCCAGCCAGGCAGTCAGTGGTCCTGGTTCTGTAGCCCCAGGCCAGTCCAAGGGTCCTGAGACACTGGCCGTGCCCAGCTTGGGGGACAGAGGGGATGGTCTCTAGCCATGGCATGGGGGCAGTGCTGAGGACAGCTGGCAAGGTGTCAGGAATCACCTCATTCCCTGGCTCTCAGGACCAGTGGATGGTTAGGGAAATGCCTACTGGGGCTAACACCGAATGGGCAGCATTTCCTGTAAACCTAAAGGGCCTGAGCTGGTTCAGGATCAGGAAGACATGGGATGATGGCTTCTAGTGCCTGTCTCAGCCATAGGTAGTCTGGGCCTCTAGCAGAATGGCACTATTGACATCCCTAAGTGTGTCTTTGCCCAGAGACCTTCTGCTGTGGTTCCCGAGGCCAGTCTGTCATACAGCACAGGGACCAGTACACTGACCTAAGAAGTCCAGCACCCTCATTAGTCAGTGTCTAGGGAGGGCCCCTAGGCTGTTAGGGCGCACCAGGCTTTCTGAAGAACGGTAATGAGAAAATGCCATCCACAGTCTGCATTTGCCTGGAGGAGGCGGGGAAGGAGCCCTGTGTTGAGTGAAGACTTGGTGTTCAGAGGATGAGAATGGTGTCTCTCATTACATTAGCAGCTAACTCTGATTTGTGATCTTAAGAAGGATCAGGTAACATAATGAGATGTTAAAACCCAGTAATATTATACCCAGTCATCTGCATGGGTCTGTCACCTGCCTGTCTTTCAAAACCTGACTGAACACCCACCGGCATTAAGATCTGCTGGGGTTGGACCCTCATACGCCCTGGGTTCTTGCCTGGTACCCAGCACCTGTACACTGGGCCAGTCCCATGGGGGCAGGAAGAAGGGCCAGAGACGATATGGAGGTTTTCCCATCTCACTGTCCTTAGTGAGTTGAGGGTGCCGTCCCCAGCACTGGCAATGTGTCCTGTAGGAGGCAGCAGCAGTGTAGACCAGAACCAAGATTGGACCTGCTTAGGCCATGTACTGGGTGCCGAACAGGGTGCCACACTCAACAAACATAGCCATCAGGGGACCTGAGGCAGAGAGGGTAGCACTGGTGCACTCTGGGGAGTGGGCCAAGAAGAAGGGCTGGAATGGAGCAGGGGAGCAGCCACAAGACCTGAGGGGGAAGCTGAACACGCAAAGTGCACACGGCAGGACTGCCCGGCATGGCCGGGGCAGCTGCTGGCGAGGCTTGGCTGGGACACAAGCTCGAGGTCCCTGGGTAGATGTGCTTCCCTCTCTTCTAGCTCTTCAGTGGTTCATGTGCCTGGGGTTAATGACATTCAGTCCTCCTCATCGACGGGCCAGAACATGTCCCAGATCTCCCGGCAGCTAAGCCAGAGTCAGGCTGCATGGACAGGGAGCCGTCCACCCTTCCCAGGACAGGTATGGCCCAGGGTCCCAGAACCCAGAACACTTCAATGCATTTCCATGGGTCCTAGCTCTGAGGGAACTGACTACCCAATAGCAGCACCTGCTCCAAGGGGGCTGAGTGCTGAGTCCCTGATGCTGGCACCATCTGTGGTTCTGGCAACCTTGTTCTGGGGAAGCTTGCAGGGTGTGGGCAGGTCAGGATGTACCTACCAGGGTGTACCTGAGGCCCCTTGCTAGGAGGGAGGACAGGCATTGAAGGGTGAGGGAACATGTGTTCCCCGGTGGAGCCAGAAAACCCAGGTTGCTATGGCCAGACACCCTCTGTGTCCAGGGCCTGTGTGTGGCCAGCCCTGAAAGCGATGGAACCCCAGGTGGTCCAGAGCAGGCCCTGCCACTGACTGGGGCACCTGTGGGGCAGTGGCCAGGGACAGCGGGGAGGAGGTGACTGGTGAAGTTTCACCCTGACAACTGCGAATCCCTTCTCAGTCCAGTAAGACCCAGTCATCTCCCTTTGGAATTGGAACGAGCCATACCTACCCGGCGGACCCGGCTTCCTACAGTCCCCTCTCCAGCCCAGCCACCTCCTCACCAAGTGGCAATGCCTACTCCAGTCTTGCCAACAGAACTCCAGGGTTCGGTAGGTGGGGAAGGAGGGAAGCGGTTCTGATAGAGCCACAAAATTGCTTTCTGGGAGTCCCTACTAGGGGCGGTCTATGTTCCCAGAGTACATCCCAGAGTTCCCAGGATGAGGTCCTGAGTTTCTGGGTGCCTCTTCTCTCTCTAGCTGGGAAGAGGAGGAGCATGGTGTTCCCAAGATGTGGATACTTAGGTTTGGCTCTGTCATCTGATGTATTGTTTTCAAGGCATGAGGACTATGTTTCATGTTCTGATGGTGCCTAACTGCTAGTGTTCCCCTCTGTGTCCCTTGTAAGGAGTTTCAGGTCCCCAAATCAAAACCCTGAAGTCTTGTTTCAGAAATCAATGAATATGGAGATGAGCGACTTTGTCAATAGCACTGTAACACTCTTTAACCAGTATTGCAAAGAAGGGATTGTGTTGCATATGAGAACGACATTCTTAGCTTTGTAATGAAACCTCAGGCTGCTGCGGACCCCAGGCCCTCACAACCTGGGCGTGCCTCAAGGTCAGTGTTTCTCCTGAGGCCAGCACTCCATGCCACAGGAGGGGACACGGTGCTATCACTGATGACACCCAGCTAGGAGTGCCAACACAGCCTGGACACCTGTGTTCCACTTGGCACATTGTAAGCCCTCAGTTGAAGTGCTTCTCAGTCGCCTTACCTCTGTCCTCCCGGCTTCTGGCTGAGCTTCTGCCTGCATCCAGGGTTGGGGCTCAGCACTTCCTGTTACCTGCTCACCCCTGGGACCTGCTGTCCTCCTGTGCCAGTGCTCAGCAAGTGCTTGTGCACAGCCCATGTTTCCTTGCTGTGTGGCCCTGTGACGTGGAGATGAGAGGCCCAGTGCACTGTAGGAAGGAAGAGGCCTCTACCTGGCACTCGAGTCACCAGGCCCTGGCTCACACCATCTAACACTGAGGTCTCGGCCTACCCCTGCCCTGCTGTCACACGTGAGAACACACCCTGTGACTGACCCTCACCTAGGTGGGGAGCCCCCTTGGCCTCCTCCCGAAGTGGTCTGAAAGGGCTCGGGTGCTGTGGGTGCCTTGGCCATCCTGAAAGTTCCATGGCTTCCGGGGCTCCTGCTGGCACTGACTGACTCTGACTCAGCAAGGCCTGTATGTGAGCTGGGCCCTGAGTGGAAGCAAGGAGGGCATGGGCGCGGTGCACACCCAGAGACAGGCAGGCACCAGCAGGTCAGGGGAGGCCAGTATGGCCACGTGTGCCTGGGAGCCTTGCATTCCAACCATAGGCCCAGTGACCAGGTGCTGCTCCTTCTCTTCAGAGAGGGACACCATTGTCATTATCATTTCACAGGTAAATAAATCGAGGCCCCAGGCCTCATTGAGTAAAGTCATGCATGGAGCCCAGGATAATCAGGGACTGTGTCCAGCACTGCATGGGGCTTTGTGTCACTTTCCAGTTCAGAACTGACAGAGCCATCATCTGCATTATAAGGAGGGGGAGGCCTCAGGATGGGGCAGTGTGCCATGGCCTCACACTGTGTGGGAGTCTGGTGGAAGAGGGGTGCATGCAGGGGTGGGAGCAGCCTCTGAGGGAGGATGGGGCTGTGGAGCGGTACACTATGTGCCCTTGCATGTCGCTGACCTCTGCTAAGGAAGATGCTGGAGGGCAGAGGGAGGCGCAGACTCCACCCAGAGAGACCGGGTTGGGGCAGTGGGGAGGCTTCCAGGTGGGCTCAGCAGAGGGTTGGGGAACTGGGTCCTGGGCAGGGTGGGGAAAGAGGGTTCAGAAAGAGGACCATGGGGCCGGGCTCCAGCAGGGAGCGGCACAGTGAGAGGCACCACCTGGGCACCACCGAGCACCATTCCATGACAGCTAAATTAGCTGTCAAAATAGTAGTGTACACATTAGTGGTGAGCACCGGCCCACACTCGACGTGTGCCAGGGCTATTGTGTGTACAGCCGTTTGCCTTCTCTAGGCACTGGAGCCCAGAGACCCAGCATCTAGTCCTGGCCTCATGCTCTGGCTGGCTGATCAGGTAGGGTTCACCTGTCAAGGCAGCCTTGCCAACTGTCACCCAGGGGTGACATCGTGGGGCAGCGAGCAAAGATACCACCTTGGGCCAGACCTTTAGCAGCAGCCTGAGTTCACGTGCTGAGGGTGGAAAGGTCCAGGCCTGAGCTTGAGCCTCCTGTGCCCTGTGCACTGGTTTTCACCAGAGCTCTTCCTCCACTCGTCTGCTGAGGTTGTAAGCCAGCCAACGTCACAACCTTAGCCTCACTTTCATTTTGATTATGGTCACAGCAAACACTGGCTCACATGAAGAGTGGCATTCAGAAGTGGAAGTAAGAAATCACATGACCATGCACCTGCTGGTCTGGGGAGCTCGGTGTTTATCTTCATGACAATGTAGGGGGACAGTATGTGCCTGCCTAGCTGCATCACCAGACTAGAACCACCCCAGTGACTCGAAGGGTAAAGTTTCATAAAGGCTGGTAAAGATGAGCCTGAGGAATACAGGAATAGCCCCTGTGAGCACTAGCTCCCAGGCCTTAAGCAGAAGAGCATACACAAGGATGAAAGTGGGCCCTTGTAAGAGGAACCCCAGGCTTGCAGGCTCAGCCTTGATTGGGAAGGCCCAACTGCCACCAGGACACAGGAATCATGGACACTGTGCAGGGGTGTCAGCCATGGCTGACCTCAGAGGCACCTGTCTCACTGGATGAGCTGATCTCTCAAGGGTATAGGTGGCCATCATAGACCTGTATCCATCACACAGCAGGTACAGGTGCTCCATGGTCACCCATGGGCAGAAGGACAGTGTCTGCAGGTGGACTGGTTCACAAGAGGCAGCTCTCTTATGGCAGAGAATCAGGGTGAAGAGTGAGCCCCCTGGAGCAATTGTCCACTGCTGTTAAAAACAAAAACCACCTGGCCAAGGAGGAGAAGCCACCTCCTCTGTTATGCCTGGCCTGTCTCTTCAGTATCTTCCACTGACTGCATCTTATTTTGCAAAATGGCATGGGAGATGTGCTTACATCAGGGATCCCCAACCCCAGCGCCATGGACTAGTACCCATCTGTGACCTGTTAGGAGGCAGCTTGAACAGCAGGGGGTGAATAGTGGCCCAGTGAGTGAGTGTTCATCTGTATGTCCAGCCACTCACTATGCTCAGATTACCACCTGAGCTCCACTGCTTGTCAGATCAGTGCCAGCAGCAGCAATAGATTCCCACACTGCACATGCAAGGAGCCTAGCTGTGTGCTCCTTCTGAGAATCCAGGTGATCTGAGGTGGAGCTGAGCTGGGGAACAGCTGCAAATCCAGGAAAACATCATCAGAGGTGTGACTGCACAGAGACTGTAATAAGTGAGTTGCTTGTGGACTCAGATCAAAACGTTAACCAGTAAGTGGAGAGTGACAGTTAAGCTGCCTCTGCTGGGGGACTGTACAGTGGCAAGTGAGCTGTTGTGCTTCAATTGTATGGCTGCTTCTCAGGGCAGACTTGACGTCAGACTCCGATGCTTACTTTGGCCTGTGTGTAATGTGCCTATTATTTTATTTGCCTCTTTTGTCAGAGCCTCTTTCCTGAACTGTGTACTTGTTTTAGTCACAGTTTAAATAAGCCCACAAGCTAGCCCTAGCCAAAATGAGTAAAAATAAACAGTGCTGGAGAGCTCCTTTGAAAGGAAGGAAAAACATACTGATGAGACAGCAGAAGACTCTGAGTCTGCCAGCAAGAAAAGCTGCATTTAAAAGAAAATACCAAAAATCCAATTTAAATTATGGGGTTGCTGCTGTAGGTGGATTACCTTCTCCAAGCCTGCTTTGTGAAGTATGCGGCAATTGGCTATCCAGTGAAGCCACAAAAACTTCAAAGCTGCCTATCCACTTGCAGACTGAGCATACCGCACTAACAGACAATCCTTAGAGTTTTTAGAAGGAAAACAAATGTGAGCATGAGGAGCAGATGGCTATTGAAGGCCACCACTTCATCATGTGTGTCTGCACTGCGAGCATCGTTCTTGGCAGCTAACAGCATCGCTAAAGTTAAGTCCTTTGCTGCTGAGGACACTCATCTTGAACTTTTGGGACAGGCTGCAGTTTAAAAGGTGGTGTGGCTGGGCGTGGTGGCGCACACCTGTAATCCCAGCACTCAGGAGGCTGAGGCAGGAGGATTGGTGCGAGTTCGAGACCAGCCTGGGCTACAAAACTGAGCTCAGGACCAGCCTCAACTGCATAGCCAGACCCTGTCTCAAAAAGACAAAAAAAAAAAAAAAAAAAAAAAGGTGGTGTGTGTGTCTCTTTTTGGTTAGTGCCATAGCTAGACAACTTGATGAAATGGCAGAGGATCTTGAGTCACTGTGGTATCAATTCTAGGTTGATACATCTACCAGATTAAATTCTTTTTTATTATTTTTATTTTTTAAAAAAGTATTTATTTGATGCAGGATCTCACTATGCAGCTCAGACTCATAGTGACCTCCTTTCACAGCTTCCCTTGTTCTGGGATTATAGGTGTACACCACCACACCAGGTTTCAGGGACTTCACAGTGTGCCTGAGGTTCTGGGGCTGGCACTGAATGTGGCACTAGGGATCGAACTCAGGTCCTTATTCTTTCCAGGCAGGCGTTTAGACCACTGAGCTATCTCTCAAGCTCCCAATTTAAATTCTTAATGACAAAGAAACAGTATTTTGTTGTGTAACACACTTTTAGTTGTGTGGAATTTTTTTTTTTTTTTAGAGTTTATTTATTTATTTATTTATTTATTTATTTATTTATTTATTTATTGTTTCAGAACCTTTGTTTGTTTATTCACTCATTTTTACGGCCAGCTCAGCGCGCCCCGAGGGCAGGGCTGGCGCAGCATGTGGTGCCTGGGATTGAACTGCGGTCCCTGAAGCGGCCCAAGCTTTCCCAAGCAGGTGCTTTAGACCACTGAGCCATCCCACTGGGCCCCAGTTGTATGGAATTTTATTAACTCCAAAACCATGGCTGCAAAACTATTCATGTCTTTGAATGATCAAGTATCAGGAAAAGTGAATTGGTCATTTTGTGTCGATAGATGTATGGAAGAAGCAGCTACTATGACTGGACAGATTCACTCCTTCGGTGAAAGAGTTTGCTTCTAGTTGCTAGGCAACGTGGTATATGCCCGTAATCCCAGCTCTCTGGAGGCTGAGCCAGGAGGATTGCCATGAGTTTGATTCCAGCTTGGGCTATGTGATCAAGTTCAAGGCCAGCCGGCCTGCATTACACAGTGAGACCCTGTCTCAAAAAGAAAAGAAAAAGAGGTTGCTTCTGAATGTGAGTTTAAATACTGAGTCATCCCTAGAGAAATGCTGACTGCTTGAAAAATGTCATCTGAAGTCTATACTGTTTTGGAGGATGTGACTGAAATTGTCAGCTTATTCATAAAGCACATGATGTTAATGTGGATCCGTGCAGCTCCACGAGGAGGATGTAATGCACACATGGCTCACACGTACCCACTGGCTTCCCCAAGGCGAATCACTGCTTATGGTTTCTGAATCAGGAAAACCACTCTGGAGATTGCTTCTCTAAAAACAGTCACCACTGGTGACACATTTCAGTAACACAGGATGTACCTACCAGACCTGCTCAGTGAAGTCAGTCTGTCGTTTTGGGGGAGAATGAAGCAGTGTGTTCGTGTCAGCCATAAAGTGGATACAGTCAAAGCTGAAATGGGATTGTGGGTCTGACGAGTGAACCCTGCGATTTTGACATTTTCAGACGTTAGCAGAGATTTTGAAAGAGACTGAGCCAGACTCTTCTTTCTCTCAGACACTGCATGATCACCTGTCTCAGCTCAAAATAGCCTGAGCCTTATTTCTTAACTGCAGAAGACCTCGGCCTGGGAGGGAATGGGTCAGCAACCCATTCATCAACGAGCCAGGTGGACCAACTTCATTCATGCTGAAAGAGGATCGATTGCTTGAGATAAAAATGAATGTGACTTTGAAAGTATTGGTGACTGGGCCGGCCCGATAGCTCAGCAAACTAAAGTGCCTGCTTCGGCAGAATGCAGGGGCCAGGGTTCCCATCTCCTGCATGCTGTGCTGGCCCCGGTTCCACCTCCAAGGCACCCTGAGAAGGCAATGGGAGCTGGGGGTGGTGGAGAATCTCTATGAGTCTGATCTATGTAGTGAGACCCTGTAGACCCTGTATCTCCTGTCCTAAATGCATTTTTAGAAAGTGTTTGTGATAACTTTAAACCTTCATGGTTTGGGGATTAAATAAAACAGAAAAAGTATCCTAAGACTGCCACAAAACCACTGAAAAGTCTGCTTTGATTTCTAACACCCTGTCTTTGTGAAGCAGGGTCTTCTGCAGGGACAGTGACCATAGGGAACTTAGACTGGACATCAACAACACCTCAGGTGTCACTGCACTCCATCACCCCCACATGAGAACATCTAGTTGCTGGAACATAGGTCAGAGCTTTCACTGACCCTGTGCTATGGTTGAACTGCATAATTATTTTGCTTTATACTACATTGTAATGATAATAGAAACAAAGTATACAGTAACTATAATGTGCTTGAGTCATTCCCAAATTGCCTCTCCCCAGTATAGAAAAATCATCTTCCACAAAGCTGGTCCCTGGTATCAGAAAGGTTGGGAGCCAGTGGTTTACAGGCTCACAAGTGAAGGGAAGGGGGACTCGGAGCTGTGCAGCAAGAGGCTGGTAGCCAGTGAGGGTGCATTTGGTCTGCGTTCCCAGTTGTTGGCCTCTCTGTCTCATCTGCTCATCAGTATCCTGTTTCTCACAGAAATGCAGGGAACCAAGCACGGAAGTCTTAGACACACAAGTGGCTCCAAGGTGTGGCAGAGGCCGGGTTTTCATTCCTCAGCTAGTGTTTTCTTAGCAGTGTGCTTGCTCCCAGAAGCCAGCAAGCACAGACGTGTCCATGCCCTTTGATTCATGCTCTTCAGTTCAGGACAAAGTAGCTAATGCAGCTCATTCGTGCATGACACCTATCAAGTCAGGCCACAGCAGATGAACTGGCAAAGCAAGAATCATCTGTGATGTGGCCCTTCCTGAGAGAACCATGCCTGCTCGGTCTGCTCCACCTGGCCAGCCCTACCTGGCTAGGCTGACCAGAGAGGCAAATGGAAGGAAGGTTTCTGGCCATTCTTGGTGAGAATTAGGACGCATACTTGGAGAGGAACAGGGTGGGGATGAGCTTAGGGAGAGAGAAGAGAGGATCTGGTTGTCTGAAACATCTGCAGAAGAGACCTCTCTGTCCCTGCTGGTTAGGGTTGGGAAGGAGAGGTCTAGCCAGGAAGCCCGAGGAACTGTGCTCTTTGTAAAGAGGGGCCCAGAAAACATTTATAAGGGGATGAGCTACCCCTCTGATGTACTCTGTTGACTTCACTGTAGTTTTGGGGGCTGGATCACTCTTTGTTAGGAGGGCAGTGTCTTTATTGTAGGGTGTTTAGCAACCTCGGCCTTTATCCACCGCATTCTACTTTTGAGGATAATAAAAAATATCTCTACTCATTTTCACATGTCCCCTGGGGCTGGCACAGTCACCTTTGGCTGAGAAACTGAGCTGAACCCAGTCCCATAGCCACCTCTGAGCAGGATCGCACATGACCATTGAGTCTTCGAGTAATTTCTAAATCAGCTAAGGGAAAATGTTACTTACCAAGAATGAAATTATCAGACATCAGTTAAAAAAAAAAAAAAAAAAGAAGAAGATGCCATCCCTGCCTCTATAGCGTAGAAGAGCACAAGCTCATCAGGATTCTGGCCCAGGTTCTGGAAGCCCACCCAGCTGGCTCAAGTGAAGCCTGTCAGAACACAGTCTGCAAAGACATACAGCCTGGCTGGTGACCCAAGCATTCAACCACAGCGGCAGCAGTCTAGGTTTTATCCAAGAGCTGCACCCCAAGGAACTCAGCTCATGTGACTCCACACAAAGCCTTTGTATGCCAGAGACCACCAGGCTCCTTCCAGAAGGAAACCTGTGTATGCATCACCGCCCAGCCATATCCATCAGCACTGCGGGTCTCTGGGAGGTCATTCTGAAGGTCAAACTTGTTATCTCATCAGAGAAGTCACTGATCCTGATAAAGCCTTTTGGTGTCTGCCACTGGGGCTGGTTCTGCAGCAAGAGCCTATGGGCACAGTGGGTCTTGGGGCTCAGGCTGTGGCAGGGCACACCCTCTTGCATTTCACAGAACTCTGCCAGCTGTTCTCACCACCAGGAGGGGTTACCTGGGAGCATGTGCTGTATTAGAGCCTTTCATGTCTCAGGCAGTGTGTGTGTGGGTGGGGTGGGGGGGGGTTGGCTGCTCCTGAGCACTTCTGGCCTCACCTCACCATAGTGGGCAGGAGGGCCTTGGGAGAGATTTGCCTGTGGTTGGCATAGCTCTGGAAGGGGCAGACCTGGAAGGATGGGGAGACCATGCTTGTACTGAGGAACACTGGGTAATCAGCATCAGCTAGTGATTAAAGGGAAAAATTAGGAGAAGTTCCTAAGGCGGTTGATGTGCCTCACCATATCCTTCCTAAAGGCCGTAGTTTTTCCTTATGAATTTTTTGGTTGCATCTCAGAGATATTTTTGGCCAGGTTCTACTCATTTCCCCTATTTTGTTTTGTCTCATTTGGGCATTTTTCATAAACTGTAGAGGGAAGCAAAGGTGCTCTCTCACGAGGAGCTCGTCTTTCCTCCGAGTGGTGACTGCTCTTTCCCTCAGAGGCAGCCAAGAAGCCACTGGCCAGGACTGCGCAAGAGTGGGGCAGTGGTGGCTCAGCAGGGCCTGGGGGATGCAAGGCAGCCAAGGTGGGCGGAGGGGCCATGTGAGGCTGGTGGTTATCAGGAGCCTCAGGGGACCCGTGCCTGGGCACGTGTACCTGGAGAGAGTCCCAGGGCAGGGTGTGTGGAGGCAGGGCTGCCCTGTGAGGAGGCTTCTCCAATCCCCTGTAGCCCCCATGGATGTCCTAGTGTCCAGAACTCCTTGCTTATGTCTCTAGGTCAGGGGAGGGGGGAGGGGGTACTGTGCACTACTCCTGTGCCTTCAGGAGTGGGGTGGGTGGGAGCCCCTGTCCCAGCAGTGGGGGGCACTCTAAGTTGTAGGGAGTGGGAACCCAGCTGCACCCTGGGACCCGGGGTGGCTCTTAGGTGTCGCTGGCCTGGGGTGGCTTTTAAGGCAGTGTCCTGTGCGTGGGCTCTTTCAGCTGAGAGTGGACAGAGCAGCGGGCAGTTCCAGGGGCGGCCCTCCGAGGTCTGGTCGCAGTGGCAGAGCCAGCACCACGGGCAGCAGAGTGGTGAGCAGCACCCCCACCAGCAGCCCAGCCAGACTGAAGTGTTCCAGGTAAATCGAGGCAGCACCGCCTTCTCCTAGGTACCGGCGCCTTCTCTCTGCTTCCTTTCCCCCTCATCCTGCCACATGCCACCTGCCCGTCCCTAGTGAGCCAGTGCACATTCTGGCCACCCTGGGCTAGAGGGAGGCAGGAATAGAAGGGTCTTCAGGTGCCTGTGGGTGACATGCAGGGGTGGCCACGCTGGGAGACCCTCCCTAGCACTGGGGCAGCACCAGGGCTGCCTGGAAGGCATGAAGCAGAGGCTGAGGGCCTGGCCTAAGCTGGTGCACTGGGCCTGGAGCAGAGGTGCCTCAGCTAGATGGGCTCTGCTGCCCTGCTGCCCCACTGCCCCCAGCACTATGCCCAAGACAGCCAGCAGGCCCTGGCTTGGCTCCTGCTGGGGTTAGGCTCAGGGTGGCCACTGTTTGAGACAGGCCTGGATTCCTCTGTGCCTGAGACAGTCCCAGGCAGCAGGTGGGCATTGCCCTCCACCCCTAGTTCGTTGGCTTCTGCACACTTTTCCTGGAGGCTTGAGGTAGGCTGTGAGCCCAGTGACCCTCCACTGCAGCTGCATAGCTGTGTACAAAGCAAGACAAGGGGGTGGCCAAGTCAGAGCCTCTCAGGTCGCTTCTCCTTCCCAAGGGTCTGTGCCTCAGTTGCCTCATCCTCATCCTGAGCTACCCTGGGCCTGGGGTGAGGAGCGTCCCTACAGAGGAAGGTCCAGAGGAGGTGTCCCTCAGAGCCCTACCAGGGCAGCACCCTCTTCAGTAGCCAGAGCCCTAGCCCAGCCCCTGGCTCCTCCCCTGCACAGCTGGGACTCCAGCCTCCTCCCATGAGGCCACACTGAGCAGGATTTCCCTAATCAGGGTCACCATGCTAAAAAGCATTCTTGGTCAAATAAGTTTATGAGACACTGGTTAAATAGTTACTCAGTTTCTTTCTTGCAGAGCATATCAGAACCTTTATTAGGCCAGTGAGAACTGGAGTTCTCCAAGGCCCACCAAATTTGTTTCCCCAACTTATTTGTCCACAGAATTCTTTTCTCACAGACCATCACAGGAGCTGGGCTTTGACTGAGCACCCAACGAGATGCTGGGAATTGCTGCTCCTGTTTTCTGGACAGGTAGCTTGAGTCCAGTGTACCTGCAGGACTTGGGGAGCTGGAGTCTGACCCCTGGGATGTAGCCTCTGAGATCTCCGCACTCCTGCTCTGTCAGCCTGGCATTTCATTTCTGCTTTGTCTTGCTGTTTGCAAGGTTCGGGATTGGGTCTCTCCTGCTCACTTCGTTCCTGGGTCCAGTGTCAGAGGACAAAGATGTGTCCCTGACTGATTCACCTGCTGGCCCTCCAGCCCTAGGAAAACAGTCCCCAGGGACCCGACCCTGCAGGCCGGGAGTTTTCCTGTCATCTGCTAGATAGGTGGCTTTGAGGGTGATTGGTGAGTGGGACTTGGGGATGTGCCTGGTTTTCAGGGTGAAGATGCTGACCCCCGTGGCTTGCTTTCTTTTCCTCTGCAGGATATGCTGCCCATGCCAGGAGACCCGACCCAAGGGACTGGCAACTATAACATCGAGGACTTTGCTGACCTAGGCATGTTCCCGCCCTTTTCTGAGTAGCTGTGGGGCAGAGTGAGGCCCCCTGTTCAGGGCCACCATGCTGCGACATCAACACCCAGCTTGCCCTGCCACAGGACCCCGCTGCAGTGCCCCTCACCCTGTGCTTTCCAGGCATGGCACTGTTTGGCCGTCATCACAGCTGTGGCTTCTCTGTCGCTACTGACCAGGGCCCTGCTGGGTGTCTGGGGCTTGGCTGTATTTATTGTATTTTATCTGTGTGTGCTCTCGGGCCCTTGGACTCAGCTATGAATATCCCCTTGGTAGGCAGTGTGCACCGTGAGAAGCTCACTTGATGTTCAGAGCAGCAGCAGCCCTGCCTGGGATGCCGGGATCTGGCTGCTGCTTGCTTTTCACAGCTGCTAGCTGGTGGCCAGGGTCTGGTAAGAGGCAGGAAGGGTTGGGGCCTTTTGTCATGCCCTGGAGCTGAGGAGCCTGGGGACCTGGGGAGGCCCCTTGACCACTACTGCACCAGTGAGCCCATTGTGATGTGTATGTTTGTGCTGTATGTGCTGAGACGTGAACTGTCCGTCCTGATGGGTATGTTGTACCTTGTTCTGTCGTGTGTCACCAGAGTGCGTGGGTTGAATCCAGACCACAGTGAGTGTGAGTGCCAGGATGCACCGCCCATGCCCCTGCCCTCACCAACAGTGCTGGTGCAAGGCTGGCAGGGAGGCAGCTGACAGGCTGGCCCTTCCACTGTGTCAGCAGGAGCTGAGAGGCTGGGGACTGTGAGCCAGGTCAGTTCTTAAGTCTGGGCCCAGGCTTCAGATCCAGGCTTCAGATCTGTGCTGGGGAAGCAGCGCTTTCCTTCTCTCAGAGCCCGGGGGTCACTATCTTTTCTCACTGATGGCAGTGACAGGATGCCTGGCATCTTGGGCCATGCCCTGGCGTGGGTGGGGCAGCTCCTGTGGGAGAGTGTCGTCTCCTCTCCCCCGCCACCCCTGTCCCCCAGAGGAAAACGAAGCATGCAGGCCTGTGGGCAGAGGACTTGGCTCCGGCTCTGCTTGCAGTCCTGCCACACAATCCCCAGGGCCCTGAGCTCTCAGTGGTCTCAAGGCGGGAGTCCCGGCTGATTTCCAGATGCCCCTGCCTGCTGCCTGCAGAGCCTGAGGGCCCTGGCTTGTGGCGTTTTGTTTTTGCAGGCCCTGCTGTCTCTGCCTCCCTCCTTTGCTACTTTTCCCACCAGCCACCTCCTTCTTCTCCCCCACCTCTCAACCCACTGATGCCCACATCGGTGAGAGGGGACACCCTGGGAACAGCTCTGGGGCCCCTCCCAGAGCCCCTGCAGACACTGCACAGCACCATGCTCACAGCTGCCCACAGGTCCCCGAGGTTAGGGAAGCCCCGGGTGGAGGGAGGAGCTCTGCCTGGTGCCCCGACTCTGAGCTGTCTAAAGCCAGCCTTCCCATTAGGATGCCCTGCCCTCGCACCTGGCCTTCTGTGGTCCTGGTTCTGAGATCTGCCAAGACTGGCACTACAGTCTCTAGAGCAGCTCTGAGCCCTCATGTAGATGGTGGTGACAGGGTCCTGAGTGCAGACACATGTTTGCTCCATGCTCAAAGGAGCACTTAACCTCTGGGGAAATGGAGTCACCATGGGCAGCCCCAGCTCAGGCTCCTGGTGCCCGCTGGCATTGTATCAATACACAAAAGCCTTGAGCTTGCTCTGGGCAGTGAGTGCAGCCCCCCTACCCCATGCCCTCTGAAAGAAAAAAGGCACAAAAACAGTCTTTGGAGCAAAGAAGTGTTCTTGGTGAGAGGGAAATAGACTTCATGTGGCCTTTAACTTGTGACTTGGAGGTTCATTCTTGCCTTCTGTATAGTAGAGGATATTTGGGCAGTGCCAGAGAGTGGCCAGTGGTGCTGCTGCCCTGCTGGTCCACGCTGGGCCTGAGGGATCTGTAAGCAGCAGGGAGGACCTGCTGAGGCCACCACCCATCCGTGCCTCTGACCTCAGCAGTTCAGGGTGCCTGGGCCTGAATGTATAGCCTGAGGAGGAGAGCCATGACCCCTAAGGACCACCTGTTCCCTTCCTACCTTGTCCTGGAAGCTGGTGGCGGCTGATTGGCATCTGATGGCAGGTGTGGGCCCTGTGTCTTTTCTGTCCCCCACTCTGCATTTTGCTGTCCTATAGCCAGTAGGAAAGTAGACAAGGAGTGATAAGGAGCTGGGCAGAGCCCACAGGGGGCCTAAGACACAAGGAGGAAGGGCATAGCTCTCAACTGCAGGCTTGGTGTCCTGGTTTGGGAAAGAATCCCCCCATACACACATGCGCGCGTGCACACACACACACACACACACACACACACACACACACATGGCTGCAAAGATAGATCAGCAGTGTAAGCACCTGCCCAGGCAAGTACCAGGACCCAGGTTCAATCCCCAGTATCGCATGACTGTCAGCCCTGCCCTAGAGGAGACAAGCCAGTCACCAAGACCAGGTGTGGTGGTACATGCCTGTGAACCCAGCGCTGGGGAGGCCAAAATAAGAGGATCACTATGAATCTGAGCTGCATAGTGAGACTCTGTACCACATACATAAAATTTGGGGGAAAAAAAAAAAAAGAACAAGGAGAATAACTCTCACACTATCCTGCTGGCCCAGGAGGCCAGGTCCTCTTCTGCCAGGAACAGGTCTTTGCCAGATGGGAGGGGAGGCTCCTAGCTTCCTGTAGCTGCCACACCAGGGCCAGCCAGTAATGGTGGCTGGGATGATTTTAGAACCTTCTTCCTGCATTGTCCCTGTGCCCTGGCTCTGCTGTGAGCTCTGCTGAGGGAATGAGAGGCTGTAGCAGGAGCCCCATCTCGTTCACTTCCCAACACATCAGGTTCAGCCCTCTGGTTATTTCACGAATAAAGAACAGTGTAGAGCATGTGTGTATGTGTGTGTGTGGAGGGGGGAGTGCTAGTTCCTAACAGAGCCTACACTGGGACACTTGGGTCTGCTGCATCTTTATGGGCACTGTGCATCCCCAGGTTAGCCACGTTAGTGGGCATCAGTGCTCCACCCAGCCTGGCTTAGGAGGCAGGACCCAGACAGCAAGGAAGGCTCGCTGTCCCACACACGGGGCCGCCGTGAACTGTGAGAGTCATGCGTGCTCACCCCTCAGGGCCATCTGCTCCTAATGGTCATTGCCTGTCCCAAACAGGAACCAACCAGGTGCCAGTGATAGAGCTGATGTGCTCTTTAGAAAGGAGCTGGGCAGGATGCCAGGGGTCCAGCTCCCCATCCCCACCGACTCCCATGCACCAGGATCCAGAAGTACTTCTGTCTGTCTTCGCTGCCCCCTCTGGGCTCCAGGGGACCTGGAAGAGTTACCACTCAGGGCATGTGCACATTTTCACGTTTCACATGCCTCGGTCTCACAGCCAGAGCTGCTTCATGGTCCAGCAGCCAGGGAAAGCGCAGGGGACGCCAGCTAGCAACACCGAGGTTTGACAGGCTGAGCAGCAGCAGAGTAGCTTGCTTCATGTAACAATCGGTTTCCTCAAAGAAAAGAAAAAGCTCTCGCAAGCAGGCTTTAGTGGACACCAAGCACTTAATCATCTCTCTCTTAACCTTTCTTCTTATGGCTGTGAACTGTGCTGTGGATAAATCATCGTTTGTATTTCTTGAATGTTCTCCATGACTAACAGTTATTAAGTCGCTGTGTATATGTGTAACTAATGTAACTGCCTCTGAAATTTTCATTACAATAAAAATGACTTTGCTCTGCACCAGCTTGTAATGGGCCTACTCACTCGCAGAATGCGCCCTCAAGGTTGGGGGTGTGTGGCATTGTCCCCTTCCTAGGGCCAGTCTGTGTCAGAGTCACTCCTGGGTGTTCGTGGGCCACCTGTGGGGTTTTAGAGATTTAGGATGAAAGAGAAAACTAACCAGTCTGGGTAAGGCGAGGCTCTTTAGGAGCTTCTTTGTAAATCATTATAAGTTTTTAATCATTACAGATCTGCAGTCTGGGACTACAACTGGCCTAAAGGAAATTAGCTTAAGTGGTGGCTTATCTGAGATTGCACAGAAGAAAATGGTAGAAGCAGGACCTGGCCTCGAGTCTCCCTCTAGAGCCCTGTTGATACACTGTCCTTTTCAAACTCTCATTGTTTTTCAGGTATTCTCAGAACTAAGTTGGTGTCTTAATTTAACCCTAGTAAATACTAACAAATTCTAATTTTTCTTTGTTGAGAGAAGGCTACTTGAAGACCTTTCTATCAGACCTCCAGCATTATTGTTTTACAGCTTTACTGATTACATGCCTGAAATACACATATTTAAAGTACACAAGAGAGGGCCGGGGAGATAGCTCAGTGGAATAAGTGCCTACCTTGCAAGCACAAGGTCTTCAGTTTGATCCCTGATACTGGAAGGAAATAAAAAAATAAAGTACACAAGGGAAAATTGTGTGACTATGGGGTAGAGGTGCATAGCTTAGATGCTATATCAAACACGTGGTCTCTCAAAAAAGTAAATAGACAAATAAAAATATAAGTCCTTCTCAAAAGATAATTTTAAGAGAATGAAAAGATAAGTGACTGGCTGGAGGAGACAATTGCAAATCATCTATGTGAAGAGTACTTAAGAAGACAATCATATACATTCAGGTTACGTCACTAAAGATGTACAGAGGCTGGCAAAGGAGGCCAGTGCACACCTAAAGCTGGAGCTACTCAGAGGGCTGAGCCAGGACACTCGCCTGAGCCCAGGACTTGGAGGCTACCCTGAGAAACAGCAAGAATCCATCTCAAAACACCTGAAAATAATGGTTAGTATTATCAATTACCAAGAGAAGGTCAAGGAAAAGCTCCATGAGATGGCATTCTCACATTTGACTAAAATTTAGCAAGTGTTGCTCAGGACACAAAAGAAATAGAACCCTGGGATAGGCAGCATGGTGCCACCCTGCCACTGTGTGAATAGTTCAAAGGAGTCTTATGTGCAGAGCCTTATGTACAGTGGCCACAGATAAGCAGTAACCTGAGTGCCCATGGATAGGATGCAGGAGTAAATCCTGCTCACGTGGCACAACAGAACACTGTTCAGCTACAACGTCAAACTGTGCAGGCAGAAGCGGCCACACAGACACGAAAGCATCCTGTGGGGTAGAAGCCAGGCATGCAGAGTGAGCAGTTACATTCTGGAAAGTCCAGGAAAGCCAGGCCCAGCCTGACAGGAACAGAGGGAAGGTTCCATAGTGAGTGATAGGAACAAGGTATAAACAGAGGACATAAGACATCAGCCCAGTCCCTCAAGAAGAGCACATTAAACGGTGGTGTACTCATGTTTTATATAAACAAAGCCAGGTTTCAAATAGTCACAGCAGAGTTTTTGGTAGAATGCATCAGGATGAACTCAAATTTCCTGTGGAATAAAAAGGAAACATAACAGGCAATGTAGTTTACCAAGTAAGGTATAAAGATGAAGACAGAAAAGAAGAGGAAAAAGAGCAAGTATTCATCCTACCAGAGAGTGGGAAGTTTCATAATTGAAATGTGGGCTTGACATAGAAGTAGAAACAATATGAATGGAGTGTAACAGCGTCCTTAGACATCCATGCACATCAGAAAGGAGTCTCACTGGGAAGAGTTGGTACCAATAATTACAGGGGTCAGAAAGGCTCTCAATAAATAGTGTTGGGGCACATACCTAGGAAAAGAAATAATAGTATATGTGTCTTAAAATATGAAGCATGAATGAAAACCAGAATGAATGCTTATGTTGTTTTAATTTATTACCATAGAAGACACATTACCATTAATCTCTATCAAATTACTGCCCCTTGGTTCAAACATACTGTCATTCTTGACACTTTCTAAAGCAATTCTGGAAATCCTCTTTTGTGAGTGCCTTTATTTGCACCATCCTGGCTGCCTCCGAGTCCAGATCAACTCAAAATGTTTACCTTTCATGGTCATTTTAACCCTGGGGAAGAGCCAGAAAAATGAGGTGGATGAGGATGTGTCATGGTTTCTACAGGCCTGCCATTCCATTGGGTGGCACTTGGCAGCAGCATTCACTGTAGTTTTGATTACACCTTAAAAAAAAAAAAAAAAAAAAAAAAAAAAAAAAAAAAAAAAAAAAAAAAAAAAAAAAAAAAAAAAAAAAAAAAAAAAAAAAAAAAAAAAAAAAAAAAAAAAAAAAAAAAAAAAAAAGAAAGATTATAGAACTACTCTGCAGGAGAAAGAATGATGGGATTAGTATGTTCAAATGAAGGAAGGATTCTGAGGGGGATTCATGGCCATGTGTAACCTAATACATTTAGTGGAATAAATGTTTTAACATAAGCATTCACCATTAATTCCAATCACTGCTGTGTACAAAAAAATGAAGTCTACCCAGGTGAAAACATCTCAGTGTTAAAAGTAATATGTGTATGACATTTAGGGAAAAAAAAACTTGGAAAAAATTTTATGAAATCAAGTTAGTAAGGATTTCTTAACAAAGGAACAGCTACAACTATGAAGTAAAATATTGATAAGCTAGATCTCAAAGTCCTACTCCAAAACGTACACGAAAGTCAATCAGCTGGTAGAAAACATTTGCAACTTTTATATCCATTGGAGTAAGTGGTATTCAGAATATATGAAGGAGTCTCCCAAATCAGTTTTTAAAAATATGCCTCAATAGATTAATAAGCAAAGGACTAGAGTTGTTACTTCATAAAAGTTCAGATGACATTAGTTCTTCCAGAATTAACTAAACTTCATTGGTAAGAAAGATGAAAAATTAAAACAAGATGACTATGTCTTTCAGATTTGACTATGTCTGCAAACATAGTTGCTGGTGAGGAGGAGAAATGGGCTCTCTTCCTAGGTGAGGGAATATCAAAGCTGTGCAAATCCTTCAACACTGAATGAAAGTCCAGGAAACTTCCCACAGACACAAAAGAAGACTGTAAATTAGTCCTGATTGCTGACTTGGTCAGTTTGACAGACATCTGAATTAGTAAAACAAAATTCTGAATGGATGTGTCTGAGTGAGTCATGAGTGCATGACGTCTGGGATGATCTCTGGTCCCTGGACCTTTCTTTCTGGCCTTTGCCCTGTGCTCTGCTTCCTGGCCACTATGAGGTGAGCAGCCCAGCTCTGCCATCCCCTTCCACTATGATGTTCCTGTCTTGGAGCCAGCCAGATAGCTATGGACTGATACCTTGGAAACTGTGAAAAGTAAATCTCCTGTCCTTTAAGTTAGAGATGTCAGGTGTTTTGTTCCAGCAATGGGAAAGCTAGCTAATATAGAGACATACAGAAGGACATGCACTGCTCTGTTAGCAATACTTAAATGCTGGAAAGCGATGTTTAGTAGAGAAATGAGCAAACAGTGATTTAGTCCTACAGAGGAACCTATCAGAGCACTTAAATGACCTTGACACAGAATTTTGAAAGTACATCATTAGATTGAAAACATTGTACATAGTTTTATAACTCAGAGTACTAATATATTTTCTTTGTGAATAAATAGATACGTCATTTTTAAGAGTCCTACATAGATACACCCAACTCTGGAGAATGGCTTTTGGAGAAAAGAAAGAAGCAGACAACTGACACGGCTGAACTCCTCAAAAGCAATTCAGAGAGGGAAGAGGAGGGAGAATATAATTGGCAGAAGGGACTAGGACCAATGTGTGACACAAGTCACGGTAGAACACAAGCAGCTGCCTCACCCCAGGATGGCCCATATGGGCGCCTGCTGAGCTTTCCTCAAATCTGCTGCTTAGTGACAGTATTTGGTAATTAAAAGTGAGTCAGAAGGCAGCTTTGCAGTCTCACAAGTAGTCAGAGAAATGCAAATTAAAGTAACAATGACATGACATTTCTCACCCCATAGGTCTGCAAAAGGGAAATGGCATGTGAAGGGATTTTTTTCAAACTTTGGCAAAAATGACCAAATTATACACAACTTCCTTTGATAGTAATGTGGCAATATCTACTAAGTTAAATAAAACTGTATCTTTTCATCTATCTCACTTCTAGAGACCCATCCCCATGAAATTTTGTAGTGGGGGGAAAATTGTAAATGAAAGCCCACCGATAAAGAAATGGATGAAAAATTGAAGAATACCCTATTGTTACTCCAAAATATTAACAAATATGAGAGAAGTATGCATAATATTAATCTACTCTGATACAACAAACACACCCGAAGCACAGTGTGCAGGTTCATGATGAGCTCCGGGTTGTATAACCAGGCATGAGAATACATAGAAAGTGTGGGGATTTTTCACACCAGGCTGTGAGAGGAGAGAATTGTCACGTGGACTGTGGAAGCAGAGAGAGTAAGCAAAAATGAAAATAAATATAGCACGGCACTTACAAAAAGTTACTCATGTGCTCGTTTATATGCATAAAAATGTATAAAAATATTTTCATGGCCGTCTCCATGGAGCCCAAGAATTTCCCTTCCATCGATGCAACTTTTAGAACAATTTACTTTGCAAACAGTACAGAGGAGATTAATTATGAAAATCATATGTAATAGGAAGCAAATTGCCTGCCATGGTAAGAGGATATAAAGGACCTGTCACTGCACCTAGGAATATGCAAGAATTTAGATGTCAAAGGGTGCAAAAGGGAAGTGAGATCTTCATGCAATCACACTGATCCACAGAGACAGTCCCGGACAGAGGGGAGGAACGTGAGGGGAGGAACGTAAGTGCAGGCAGTGACACGCAGAGAGTTGGTGAGGGGAAGCTAAGCACTTGCGGTGACCTGGGCTCAGATTTTGCCTGCCTCCCTCTGACTAAAATAGCTGTAGACAGCTAACAGAAAATCTGCTCTTCACTTAGGTAGCACAGTCACAACTGTTTTCCAGATTTTACCAGTAATGTGCAGGCATCGTTTTCAAAGTACAGCGGGATATAGAAAACTGTGAAGCATGAGAACACCGTATTCTGTTTCATTCTTATAGATTAATGTGCTGAGTGGGGGATGGGAGGGAATCGAGGTACCTGCCTGGGGGAACAGAGGGTGTGAAGGACCAGCACCCCTTGTTTTGGGTGCTCAGGTACAATTCCCAGCCTCCTCTCATGAGAGAGATGCAAGAAAATTGTTCCCTGGTCTTTCCCTGACAAAAATGCTGTCTCGCTGCGCCCCTTTGGGGCTGGACATTGGGGCTGGTGTCTCCTGCACACACTGTCGTGCATTTTCTCTGACCCACTCTGTAGCCCCTCCCATCAGCTATGCTATGTGACCCCAGGGAATCCTCCACAAAGGAGAGTCCTCTCCCTGGAGGAGAGAACCCTATACAAAGGGTGAAGGTTTCAGGTTGAGGTTTGGCAATTTTTGCAAGGCAAACAATATAATACAGGACACATTTTATAATATTATTTCCTAAGGACTTACCCAAGGATCATACAAGAAGTGCAGGAAATCTGTCCATACACTAAACCCTAAATGATCCAGCTGAAGGCCTGGATCCTAATATCCTGCATGAGTCCAGCTTAAGACCTAGAGCTTATAACAGTGCCTCCCACAAGTCCAACTGGAGGCCTAGAGCCCATGACAAAGTCGCATGAAGGCCTTAGGAAGTCTAAGCTACGTGGAATGAAGGATCTGTGCTAGCTAGCTGACAGAACTGAACTGGAACCCCAAACTTATCCTAGCCATCCTCAGCAACAATGAGGTCCCGAGCTTCTCCAGTGTTGAGGAAAGCTAAATTTCCATTAGGAAAACCAATGTGACAAGCTTCTCCAAGAATGTACCATCTTCCCCTCCAGAGCCAGGAAGTGATGCTCAAGATGAGGACAGAGCTCCCCCAAGATGAACCATAGGCATTCTCAGCGACAACGAAAGTCCCGAGCTCCTCCTCCAACAAGAACAGCCAAGTTCGTCAGGAAAGCCAGCATAACAAGGCCCCCCAGCAGAACAGCCCAGGTGAACCAGCAGTTTCCAATAGCTCCAACAGCTTCTCCTAACAGCGTTTCTACAGCTTCTCCTGTCCTGCCTTTTATGCTGCTGGCACCAATCCTCAAGTGGGCCTCCCACACCCAGCACCACATTGGTTCAATTCAGCTGGATGTAATAAGTTGACCACCAGTTAAGAAATCCACTACACCCTGCACAGGCAGAAGAGAGGGCAAGGACAGAAGCATCACCCATGATGTTGTGATCAGCAACTTCACCATCAAGTTCCCAGCGCAGCCTTCTCAAGGGTGGCCACCCATGGGGCACACAGCACATTGGCTCAGCTCTTGCCAACATCACTGAATGTGCTCTAAATCAGGAGGCACAGCCTTTCAGCAGGACACCAGATTACAACGCCGGTGATGTAGCCAGCCTCCTGCTCCAAAGTCACAATTTCTGGGCCCCTAATTCTTTCTACACATTTTGTTCAGAGTCAAATCTACATACCACAAAGAAAAGAGAAGTTAGGTCTGATGCTGAGGGGGTGGGAAAAACACTCCACAGTGGGGGCCCTATTGGTGGGAAGCCGAGTCCTCAGTCACATCCTCAGCTCAGGGACGTGTCTCTGTAGCTCCTTGTGGTGTAATAGCCTCCAGGTTCCCACCGTGAGTGTGTCTGGGTCCAAGCTGGGTTCACAGAGCCCATGTATAGGGGATCATGTCATCAGTGATAATGATAATGCCACACAGGTGTCCCTGGAAACCTTGGAAACCCCTACAACAACATGCAGATGAGCACATGTCTAGGGAAATTATCCTGCCCAAAACAAATAGCACAAAAGGGTTTCTTAAGAAGCTATCGATAGAAGGAGTTAAAATCTCTACTTTTCAGTTAGAATAAGTTAATACTTTAGTAATATTTGACACCTATATCTCCCCAGCCCTGGGAAGAGCAACTCAGCCCTAGCACCTGGTAGTTCCTAGTTGTAGCAAAGGAAGTCCTACACTCTGGGAGGTGCTTCTGGTCCCACAGAAACAAGGATGTTAGGTCACCCTCACAAGATCCCAGCAGCACTTGGCAGAGAAGGCAGAGCTTTGGAAAAAAAGGAGAAATTGGTCAGGATTTTGCAAGACCGCAGCAGGCAATAGCTGGCATGAGTTTCAGGGATAACTGAGACCGTACGCTCCAGTGAGGAAAGGGACCAGAAGTTTCAAAGAATCTTGTTGTGTTTCCCAGAAGCCCTAGCAAGACAGGAAAGCTTCACACATCCAGGAATGTCTGGATCAACAGGGCCACAAACCAGACCCAGCAAGACCCTGAGTCTCCTGCACCAGCTTCAGCTCAGAGGTGTGTGGACAATGGCCCCTTCGCCCCACCAAAGGGAGCCTGAGCAGGTCCCAGGTGCTGCTCTGCCTATGTCCCCAACCCCTAGGAGCTGTGTGTGGACACGACCTGGCAAATCTGCCTGAGGAGGAAACTTTGATCTTTGAGGCTGTGTTTTCTGAAGGGAGCAGCGTGATTCTCCCCAGAGAGAACCCAACATGAGGTCTCTGCTGGGCACACAGAGGGAGGGACTCAGAGCAGAGGACCTGGAGGGGACAGATAGAACAGCTGCCACTGGCTCCAGGTTTGCAGTGCAGGACCATGCTAGCAGGTGAGGTCCCTTGGGTGTCACAGCAAAGACCACCTTCTGGGGAGCTGAAAGCCACAGAACTGGGTTGCCTCTCAGCTCTGGAGACCAGAAGCCTCAAATGAAGGGGTTGGCAGGGATGGCCCTGCAGAGGCAGAGGAAGCAGCCACCTCATTCAACCAAAGGGGCAGGGCTCCCTAGAGGGGTGGTGCCTGCTAATGGCGTGGAGCCCACTGAAAGGACAGGGCCCTTGCAGTGCTGATGCAGACAGGCCTGTGCATGTGCTCATGGGGCACAGTGGGAGCAAGACTCAGAGGAGACCTTAGCCTGTGAGTCGGGAGAACCAGAGCTTGGTTCCTTGCTGCTTTTGGCTTCTGGAAGCTGTGAGCAATCCCTGGCCACCCCTGGCCTGAAGCTGCTCCCTCCCACCTTGGTCTCATCCTCAGTCTCTCAGGAGCCCAGACATCAGCTTCATAGTCCATGCTAAACCTAGGATAATCGCATCTCCAGACCTTAATGACACATTCACGGGCAGCAACGGTTTGAGTTTGGACAAATCTATGGGAAAACACCTTTCAATCCAATACACAAGACCATGGAGGGAGTTGCCCAGTCCCCCACAGAGGCTGTTTCAGAGCACAGAGCCCACACAGGAGACACTGCTAACATGTGTGGAAGGGAGAGGAGGGAGGCCCAGGAGCCACAGGTGTGACTTCTCTTTGAAGCCTTAGAGGAGCAACCAGAGGTGCGTGAGCTGGAGGAGCAGAAGGACAGGACACCAGGCCAGTCAAATGAGCAGAGGCCACCAGCAGCAGGCCATCCTTGATGCCAGAGAGGGGAAGCTCAGAACACTCATCTGGGGCCTCCTAAACCACCAAAGAGCAATGAGACTGTGGCTCAGTGGTCACTGTTCAGCCATAAGAAGGGCAAGCTCTGTTGTCTATAACATAGTGGAACTGGAGGCCCCAATGGAAAGTGAAATCAGCCAGACTCAGAAGGGCACCAAGGGGCATCCTGGGCAAGCAGAAAGCAGATGGCTGTCAGAGGCTGGGAGAGGGAAGTGAGGGACAGAGGTGTCACAGGTAGAGACACAGGCTTAGGAGGAGTAAATTCTAGCTTCTTTCTTTTTTAAAAAATTAACTAATTGATTGATTGATTTGCTACAGGATCATGCCATACAGCTCAGACTCATAGTGATATCCTGTCTCAGCCTCCAAGTGCTGGGATTGCAGGCATGTGACACTGTACCCATGATGGCTAGCACAGCATGCCTGGGGTTCCAGAGCCAGCATGGCATGCAGTACCAGGGATCAAAGCCAGGTCCTTCTGCTTGCCAGGCAGGCACTTAGACCACCAAGCTATGCTCCTAGCTCCCAAATTCTGGTTTCTACTGCATGGTGAGGCCACAGTCTCCAGTGGCGTACACTGGATATTCCAAAATAGCTAGAAGAAAGCATTTTGAATGTTCTCAAATGTATCACTCCAGTCATGATACATTTCTGGGTAATTAAGTGCTCAAGACCCTAATTTTATTTCACTATATCTATATGTATCAAACACTACACTGCATCTCATAAACATGTACAATTATTATAGGTCCCATTGAAACAAAATAAAATAATAAAAATGCTCTTAGTATTAGGCACAAGTTTGATAAGAAATTTGTTCCTTGTAAGGAAAAATCTTTTTAGAGTAAAAGGAAACACCTGGGATGCAGCCACATCATGGAACACTACCCAGTGACAAAGAGGAACAAATTGTTCATGCAGCCTGCAGCCCATGGGACTGCAAAGGGCCAATCCTCAGAGGACACATGAGGCTCAATGTATTCGGAGTACAAGGATCGCATCATTGTGCAGGGGGCGGCTCAGTGGCAGCCAGGGTTGTAGGGCATAGTGTGGCTGTGAGGGGCTGACAGGCAGAGTTCAGTGGCACTGTGCAGGTGGGGGTCTCCAGGTAGCCACAGGGCTGGCCATGGTACAGCTGCATGGAGCAGCTCACACGCACACACCCACAGTAACCAGCGGGTGCACGGGGCCTGTGAGATCTGACCAAGCACAATGCCTCAATGCCACTCACACCAGTTTCTTGGTTTCCATTATTGTCCTGGTGTTGTGTTAATGACAGGGCATGGCAAATGGAGATGGTGCCTGAGACACCCATGTGTGTGTCCTTGCAAATATCTATGGATTGATAACGAGTTTTTTCCTAATGAGGCTTCAGTACAATGGAAATGTCATTTATTGATACATACGTTTCCAGTTCTTTTTTGTCTTCCTTTCACTTCCCCTGATCATGCTAGTATGAACTCACTCCCAACACCCAAGAAAGTCAAAAGGTGACTGTAGTTTTTTGTTTGTTTGGTTGGTTTTTAAACAGACATGTACGGTAGCATAGGTGTAGCATTAACAATACCAAAAGACATCTGAAAAATAACACCCAGCTGGGGCAGCATCCATTGGCTTGGGGACCCAAGGCCACTCCGGGGGATTCGACAAGTTCTGGTCCTAGGTGGCAGAGGCAGAAGCCAAGTGCCTGTCCTGTCTAGACCAGCATCCTGTCTTGTTCCTATGGGGCCCCAGACATAGAACATAGCACTTGGGTTGCCAGCCCTCAGTCACAAGGTGAGGCTGTGCAGGCAGGTGGAGCAACAGCAGCCTGATCTGGTCAGTGTGAGACCTGGACACAGCCTGCAGGTGGAGGATGACTAAGAGCTGGGGCCCTGGGCACCAGGACAGGTCCCAATGGCTGCTTCTCGTCATTGGATCGGTTGTTCCAATCGTGCTGGCGCTCCTCTGCCTGCCATCTGACAAGCCACAGGAAGGAGAAAATATTAGTCAAAAAATGTGTCTAGTCTGTCTAATTCCCTCACATCATAACCAACAGGTGAACAAAATCATCACACACACAATCCTTCCAGGGCAAATTAAAAGAATCAGATTCTTACAGGGGTGCTGACAGTTAACATAGAGTTAACGTGCATTCGAGTTTCGTTTCTGTCAGACACTGATTGCTTTGCATCCTAGTAAAGTTTAAAATGTGTAAGTCAAACTGTGACAGTTTAATGACCATGTGGACAGGGAGGGCCATGGGAGTCACAAGGACCCTGATTGATCTTAGCCTCACAAGACCAGGCTGGGCCTCAGTGATCTGGTTGTGGTGTGAAACTGTGTAAAGAATAAAAGCAAGAGCTGTCCTCGACTCCGGGGTCAGTATTGATCTGAGTGATGCAGTGGATGCCTTCTATCAAGTTGAAGAACATCCAGCAAGGTTCTGGCTTAGGGTCCTAGACCCTGAGTCACCTAGACTTATGGACTGTCAACACAGTTATCCAAGCTAGGAGTTCGTTATATAAATATTAATCAACAGATGGAAAAACAAAGTCCACAGTTCTACTTATATAGATAAATTAAAAAAGGGTTAGTATTATCTAGGACCTTTCCCCCTCTGACCTCCTCCCAGCCTCAGGCAGCAAGCACTGCTTCCCTCTATCCCACCCCAGGAGAAAGTGGGAAGAGAACAAAGACTGCAATTTGAAGATGAGCCTGCTTAGGAAAGCTTAGGTGGTGGTGGGGACCACTGTTCGATCCCCGGCACCACATACTGTGCCAGCCCTGCCCCCAGGGCAAGCTGAGCTGGCCATAATAAAAAAAAAAAAAAAATGAAGATGAGGTGGGTCACAGCCCAGCACTGCCTTAGTGACACTTTAGTGTCACTACAGATCCTAAGTACTGTACTTCCCGGAAAATAAGATCTAACCCTCCTCCCATGATTCTTCAGGATGCTTCTAATAGTCTAAGCACTACCCCAGTGGAAGCATTTAGCATGCTCATTGCCACACAGTGCAGGCATACTATACATGATTACAGATAAATAATATTGACATTAATGCTTAAAAACAAGTAATAGTATAAAGTATAATTAAGTATTTGTAAATAGCCAGTAGGCTCCCTTGTATCAGAAGTTAAATTCATGAAGAGGTGAACTTAAGACCTATTGCCAGATGTGGGTGCAGACACTGTACAAATGGTAATGCGAGTGGCTGATAATACACGGATGGGATTGTGTCTAACACGAATCTCCACAGTCTGGTGCACCCCACGTTGCACTGCTGCAGGACAAGGCAGAACACAAGAAGTGTCCACTAAGGAGCACTCTCTCCAAGAGACTGAGGCCACTGGGTCTATAAACAGAGTCGCAAGAGAGGCAGGCCAGAATTCAGGAGAGCTACGACAAGGCACCAGGCAGAGATCACATGACTGTTTCAATAAGTGTAGATGTTTGTACATGAATAAAGGTAGACTGTAGTACATAAATAAATGTAGATTTCTATACGTGAAACAAACAAGACACTTCCTGGAAAGAAACCCTATTGTGTCTTTTGGAGCAAAACCTAATATAAGACCTGGTCTTATTTTCAGGGAAATATAGAATAATGCTGGTCCCATAAGATTTAATGAAGCTGGAGAAGTCCCATTCCCCTGAGGTCACTCTGCAGAGGGTGCCATCATGGTTGTATGTGACAGGGGTTGATCACACCCACTGGCCAGACACTTGATTGCTGACAGCTATCCATGTTTATACTTCAGGTATTGTCTACACTACATGTCATTATTAGGGCATCTTCCTACTTGCCAAAAGTGCACTGTGTTCACCTCATGTGCACCCCACCTCTCCATGGTGGCAGAAACCACAGAGGCACTGCCATCTAGGGTGGCAAAGAACGTGTCACATCCACACAGGAATGAAGCCGGCTCCTCTGACAGTGTGGTAGTTAACCGATTTTGTCAACTTGCATAAGACACTCCGGCTAAACTGGGTCAGCATGGTTTTAGATGTGGCTGAGGGGACTTACTGAGCACAGAAGGCGCCCCTCCCCCTGTAGGTTTGTCACCTTCATGGTGTAAAAAAGAAATGGAGGATGTGCTTCTGTTTCTCCGGAGGAGCTCCAGTCTTCACCTTCACCTTGGATGGCTTCTCCTGTCTTCCAGCTCAGGTTCTTTGGCCTCCTGATATGGACTCATGTGGAATGCTGCAGTGGGCTCCAGGCCTTCAGATACCCAGTGCACAGACGGCCTTTTGAACGCTTCTGCACCTGACTCTGGGCAGCCCTGTATCAACCCAATCAATCCTCTTGTATTTGTATATCCTGTGGTAAGTCTAACTTCTCTAGTAAGCACTGACTGATACAGACAGGAG
This sequence comes from Myocastor coypus, assembly GCA_004027025.1. Taxonomy (NCBI): domain Eukaryota; kingdom Metazoa; phylum Chordata; class Mammalia; order Rodentia; family Myocastoridae; genus Myocastor; species Myocastor coypus. Next base: position 38,453 of record PVJA010001648.1, on the reverse strand, counting down.
AGTATCTATCACTAAGTGATCTCTGATTATGTCAAACAGAGAAGTAACTAAGAAATTCACAAGACCTCCCCTTTATTGAAAATGAAAGTTTTCTAGGCACTCTGAAATCTGAATTTCAAAAAGGAAAGGCCAACCTCAGAGCACCTAGTGGAATTTTTCACTTCCCTCAATGAGGAGGACACCATGGTGACCCAGTGGTGAGGTCGCCTATTCAGTAAGGAAGTAGGAGCAGAGTACAGATAGGAGAGAGACCATGTGCCAGTTCTCAGGTGCCTGCACCATCTCATAGCATTGAGTCACAGAGCAGAGGTAGAAGTAGCCCCAACATATCCCAGCCAGGGGGCTGAGCCTCCCTTTCTAATGCATAGCAAAACACCCACTGCTTTAGTGTGACAGTCAAACTCTGTGATGGGGAAACTGCAAAGGGAAGACACATTGCCATGATCCATTTTTTTAAAATAATTATTTATTTATTTATTTATTTTTTCTTGTTTCAGAACTTTTGTTTGTTTGTTTATTTATTTTTATGGCTGGCTCAGCCTACCCTGAGGGCAGGGCTGGTGCAGCATGTGGTGCCGGGGCTTGAACTACGGTCCCTGCAGCTACCTAAGCTTTCCTAAGCAGGTGCTTTAGACCACTGAGCCATCCTGCCAGGTCTCCATGATCCATTTATAACTCCCTTTCTTCATCCTAGAGACACACCAGGGCTCAGCATGTTCCCAGGAGCCCAAACGCCCCGTCCATGCTGTTGGTCTTCTGTGCATGTGCGCACTCATGCAACCCTCCTAACACTTGGCCCTCCTGGGACACCATGCCCAGGGCTTGAGCACCTGCAGTAGCCGACAAATGCCCCTTGTATCTGAGGCGACGTGGCCCTGGAAACCTACAACCACTCCCCTCTGTGAGCACATGATCTGTAGCTGAACCTTGCTTAGCTCCTAGAGGGAGAGAACTCTCTGTATACAGTTTCTGCTCTCAAAGTTAGAATCTTCTGGGTCAATGATCAAAACTGAGACTCTACCCATTTTACTTCTCCTTTCCATCTTCACCTTAGGTGTGTAAGGTGCAGGGCATCGAGGGCTGTGGGAGAAGGGTCTTCTCAAATCCACTGTCTTCTGTCCTCACCAACTTGAAAGGGAGGAAGAGTGGAAATGTGTGTGTGCGTGTGTGTCTGTATGCACATTTATGAGTGTGAGTGCATACCAGTGAGAGCAAAAGAGCGTGACATGGAGCATGTATGTGTGTGTGAGATTCTGTGTGTGTCTAAGGATGACTAAGCAAGTGTGTGGGTACATGTGTATCCGGTTGAGTTTATCTCAGCATATCTGCGGTCTCGCCAGTGCCTGGCACCCAGAGAGGAGCTGGCTGACAGTGGACACAGGGTTTGCACATCTCAGTCTCAGCTCGCTGCCTCTTGCTTGTGTTCAGGTGGCTCAGCTTCCTGACATCTGTGGACCCTGTGCTTGGTGAGTCTCACAGTAGCCACTCTGTTAAGACCAGAACTTTGGAAACCACTGGGAAAGGGCAGATGTGACGGAAGCCAGGCGTTTGTTGCCACTGACATTTGTTCTGCAGCCAAATGAGCTTTCTGATGAATGGTTTTGTGAAACATCCAGGAAAAATATAAAAACAAATTAGTGTGATGTTCTGATTCCCACAGCCCTGCCCGCCATCATCTGCAACATATTTGCCATCTTGGCATCTCACAAGTGTCTCCAGGCCTTGCCACCCCTCTTGAATTGTAGGGGGAATTCAACACGACAGATGGCCTCCCTCTGCCATGGCATATGGGAGGACACAGAGATCAGTACCTTCAGCTGGAAGGCAAGTGGACTGCTTGAGAGATGCTGCTTTGTTTATGTTTTCATTTCCTCTATTCCTGCCCTCAAGTTTTGAAATTGAGGAAGAAAAATAATGTGAAGAAAAAGTTTCCTACCAAATTTTTGGACTCACTTGAGAAATTCAACAGGACGTGCTGAGTTCCTGTAATGAGTGCTCAGGGGTCGCCTCCCCTGTGATTTCACCCTCACCGTATCTTAGTGCAGTAAGAACCACTGTCCTCATTTTATAGACAAGAGAGTAGAGGATCCACCTGACCACTTAACCAAAAGGCTGCTGAGCTGCAGTCACCACGGAGCTCAGCTCCTCTGTGACTTTGGGGTTCCTTGCTGCTTTGCTGTGCATCTTCCCCTAGGTCTGTCAGCCCTCTGGTTCACATAGCCTGGCACCCAGAGGTGCTCTGGCACAAGTGCATTCTGCTGGAGCAGGGAGTTCATAGGCCCTAGGGCGGCTTGGCCCAGCTCTGCTCAGCAACCTCTACCTTAAGGGAGTCAAATCTATGCCCACTCCAGCGCATGGCTCTGGCTCTCAACCCTGGGTCCTAAAGACCCATTCTACCTCATGAGGGTCCTTGGGAGCTTTGAAAAAATCATCCTCGGGCTATGCCAGGATGCAGCCAGAAAGAGGCAGAAGCATGGACTACATTCAGAGAGGGGCTCACTGTGGACACGTAGGAGGCATGGTACCGATGCTTCTCCGCCTCATGTTGCTCTTCAACCATTACTCAACTTCCCTGTTAGCCCAGTCATTCTCAAATAGAGCTGCACCAATCTGTTTGTCTGCTTAAGACCAAGAGTGGAAGGGCGGCTCCTATTAAGGGGGTCCAGGGGCAAATGAGGGGCCAGGAAGGAACTCACGAGATGAGGAGCTAGGACACAGGTTCTCTGGCAAGAGCTGCCCTTCACTATCGCTGCTGTGTGCTTCAGGGAAACCCAGAGCCCAAACCTCAGCTGGGTTCCCAGAGCTTGCTCTCGACTGCACCGCTGGGGAGTCCCAGGCGGGGGAGGTGGTTGTGGTCCATGTTCTCGTCTCTTGCTCTTTCCCCTTCCTCTCTGGCTGCTGGATGTTGTGGAAAAGAGTTGAGAACACGCAATTGCCTGATTCCTGTACAGATAAGCGAGGTAAATGCATGAGGCCTCAGGGTCACAGTCCCTGGCGTAGCTCCTCAACCACTCCGTGGGGAGAAGAGGGGAGCAACCACAGGTCCATGGTCACAGGCAAATGGAAACAGTAGTGCCCCCACAAAACTGGATTTATGGACATGGAATGTGGAAATTTTGTCACAACGTACTATTCTTTTGATTTCTTTCAAATATTTAAGAATTTTAAAATCAGTCTGAGCCTACAACTATTCAGAAACAGGTTAATGAATCCCAAGGCCGTCATTTTTTGGACCTTTGGTCTTGATTGCTTACTGACACCAAGCGTCAGCTGGAGTAATAGACTCTACTCTGTACATTCCCCCAAGGACCTCGATTCCAGACTCTACATCTGGGCCATGTGGGACTCACATCCTCCATGCTGGATGACTCTTCCGGAAGTGGCTGCCCCCCCCCAAACCTACTATCCTCCCCTGTGGCTCTTTCCTCTGCCCAGGGCCAGCGTCAACATCCCCATCACATCCGCTTGCATATCAACTCCATGGTGTCACTCTTCGGAAGGCTTGGCCTACGTAAGAGGAATATTTGACAACTGCCTGGAGTTTTGACTCACTACTGCAAAAGATCAAACTCTTGAAAATTAGTAAACAGGATTAAAAAGCAGCCTGAGATTCAGGAGGTTGAGCCCTGGAGTCAACTGGTCAAGGCAACAGTGGTTCTTCCTTGGGGTAAAAGCTGGCATTTTACAAACTGAAACATTTTCACTTGCAGTTTCCAAGGCTCTTTTTCACTTTCTAAGGTCTGTGATAAGTCAGAGAGCTACTTTTAAGTTTTGCAAGTCATCTGTAGCAAGTTGTTTTCATAATGTGGAAGTGGGAATTTTGAGCTCTGCTAAATAATGTTTTTTTTTTTTTTAAAATCCTGTGTTTATCCTAAGAAAGTCCCAGGACTCTTGTTTCCATTTGCACATTGGCTTACTTGCCAAAGATGCAGAGCTGTTCTTCCCTATTTTATGAGCTGCCTGGGAAAAGGAAGACTGCATGACCAGATAGCAGAGGCTTGAGCCAGGCAGTGGAGGATGTCACCAATTGGCCATTAACAGAGTCTCCATTGTTGCTCGAAATCCAGGAGAGGGTATACAAGGGGTGGCCGAAAAATACAGTGTGGGGCTGAGGAGATAGCTTACTGGTCTAAGTGCCTGTGAGGCAAGCGCAAAGACCCAGGTTCGATCCCCAGTACCACACGCCCTTCTTGTTCATGCTGAGCTGGCCACCAAAACTGGGCGTGGTGGTACACACCTGTAATTCCAGCGTAGTGTTCCAGGAGCATTACTAGGACTCTGAGCTGTATAAGGAGACCCTGTACCAAATAAATAAATAAAGCTAGAAAATGTGATGGGTATTTACATTTTAGAAATTTATTACAGTGTAGTGGCAAGCAGAAACACTGAGACAACACCCGGGATTTGGAGGTAGATTTCTTTACGTCAACAGGCACTGGTCAGGATCATTCCCAAAATACCAGGTCCTGATCTCTGGGGGTCTAGGGCTTATGTGAGATTAACAAACAGGAAATACAGTAGCAGAATGGCCTGTCAACTGGAGATTGGTTCTTATGATGTGCATCATAGTGACCAGCTACAAATCACAGTGACCAGCCATTTCTAGGAGACAGAAGTAATAGGTACTGAAACAGGAGCTATTACCTAGACAACTAACGAACTGAAGTATCCTGACTGGGAGGGAGCAAATTTTCTGTTGCAGGAGTAACAGACTCATTGCCATTAGTGCCTCTCAAAATCTCTTTTCCTTCAAACACACTTATTCTACTGTTGTTGCTACTTTTTGAAGCAGTTCTAGAAGTCCTCTTTTGTAAAGGTTTTTACAAGGGGTGATCAAAATTATGGTGAATGTCAGATGTCACCCAATGGAAAAGCAGGCTGGTAGAAACATAGCATTGTATCCACGTCCACCTTTACTCAATGGATCTGGCACTGTGTGGTTTCTGGCTCATTCCCAAGGTCAAAAGGACCATGCAAGGGAAATGTTTTGAATCCATTCAGGACATGGAGGCACCTTGGACAGAGAAACTGAAGACCCTCAATAGGAAGGACTTTGGGAACTGCTTCAGAAAGTGGGGAGGACAGTGGGGTCAGTGTCTTTAGAGCATGATCGCTTTAGCAGCACATAGACTCGGAGAGTATTTTGAGGAAGATGGATGACGATGCGACTTTTACTGTAATAAATAATTTAAAACCTTAAGCACCATATTTCTTTTTATCACACCTCATCCACCTATCAGGACCTGCACTGCTCTGAGGGCAACATGGTATGCAGTGAGGCAAGTGGAGAGCAGACTCAGGGGCCAACCACACTGCAGACAGAAGTCTGGGGTACTTGTGTTAACCATGTTCTGGCCCAGAGGTCTGCAGAAGGTAGGAAACAAGCTCGCAAGCTGTCAGCAAGACGATCCCATAATCCACATGTTAGCTCCACTGCAAATATGAACTCATTCACAGGTCATCGGGAACGTTAGAGGGCTTGCAAGCACATGTGCACTTACTCTTCAAAGCATATTCACTAATTAGCTTTTAAAATATTTTACTATTGCATAGTAGAAAAACAAAAACAGAGAATAAAATAAAACTATCCACTACTATTAAAATTAAACACAGAGTTATCATATGATTCAGAGCCTCTGCTTCTGGGTATATGCCCCTAAAGAATTAAACACAGGGACTCAAACAGATTATTTGTACACCCTGCTCATAGAGGCATTGACTTCATTAACCAAATGGTGGGGAAAAAAAAAAAAAAAAACTAAGTGTCAACAGAGAATGGATAAACAACATGTGGTAGATAATATTATTCAGGCTTTAATAGGAATGAAATCCCAATACAAAAAGCAGGAATGAGCCTTAAAGGCATTATACTAAGTGAAATCAGTGAAACACAAAAGGCCGACACATATTGTTAGATTCCATTTATATGAGCGACCAAGAGGAATCATAGGGATAAGAAGCGGGACAGGAGCTACTGGGGCTGGAAGAGGGGCCTGTTGTTGTTTAATGGGTCTGGAGTTTCATTTTGGAGAAGGAAGGCTTTCTAGAGCTAGATGGTGGTGATTGGTGCCCTATCAATGCACATAACATTGAACTACACACTTAAAATGGTGGGTTTTATGCTCCGTGTATTTTACAGTTTTAAAAATCCATTAACAATAGGGGTGGCGTAATAGCTCAGTGGACTAAGTGCCTGCTTTGGCAAGCACAGGGACCAGGGTTTGATGTCCAGTCCCACATACCATGTTGGCCCCATCTCCCGGGGGGGAAAACTGAGCCACCACCAAGTCCAGGCATGGTGGCACACACATGTAATCCCAGAACTGGGGAGGCTGAAAACAGGAGGATCACTACTACTGTGAGCTGTGTAGTGAGACCCTGTGGCAAATACATAAATGAAAAATAATAATAAAAAATAAAAATCCATTAACAAAAGAAGCATGTAGCTCCTGATCCAAAAGCTATAAAATATTGTTAAAATAAATTATAGAAGATTTAAATAAATCAAAACACATTCATGCTGATGGACTGGAAGATTTAATACTATTATGATGGAAGCATTTTCAAAATGGAACTACAGATTCATTGTGATCCCTGTAAAAGTCCCACCTGGATTCATCACAGATATTAACAAGCAGATTCCAAAATTAATATAGAAAATCAAGGGACTCAAAATAGTCAATACTTCTTTAAGAAGTATAAAATTGGAAGGTCTATATTATACTTTTCCAGTTTTAAACCTACTACAAAGCTACAGTGATTGAAGTGTGATTCTGGCTCATAGTAGACACATAGATCAATAAGATATAAAGGCCAGAAATAAGCCAGCGGATATACAGTCAATGGATCCTCTGTGAGAAAGCCAAGGAAGATAATTCAATGAGTGAAAGAACAGTATTTTCAACAAAGGTAATGGAAGGGGTAGTTAGTCATATGCAAAACAAAAGAAATGACCCCTACCTCACACCATATCTAACAAAATGCACTAAAGACTCAAATGTAAAAGCCAAAATGAAACTCCTACTCACTGCTTGTGGGATTGTAACATGGTGCAGGTACTTAGAAAAGCACTCTGGTAGTTCAAAAAATGACATGGATACCATATGACCCTGTAATTTATTCTTAGAAATATACTCAAGAAAAATTCTAACACACATCCTCACAAAGGCTTGTGATTATTTGCTGTAGCATTGTTCACTGTAGACCAAACCAGAAATAGCCCAAATGTCCATCAATTGATGACTGAACAAATAAACTGTGAAACTGTATATCTATGAAAAGTAATATTCATTCATTAAAAAATGCAATACTGATACTATGAATCAACGTTGCAGGCATTATAATAAGTGAAAGAAGCTAGCCACAGAAAACCACATTTCACTGATATAAAATGTAGGGAAAAGACAAATCTATAGAGACACAAAGATTAGTGGTTTCCTAGGGCTATGGAACTGGGAGGAAATGAGAAGTGATGGCTGCTGATGGCACATCATTTCTTTTGGGGTAATGAAAATTTTCTAACATTGATTGTGGTAACGGCTGCGCCACTCTATGAATATGCTGAAAATACTAATCCACACACATTAGATGGATGAAATTTATAGTATATGAACTGCTTCTTAGAAAAATTGCTACCAAAAGCTTGCTTTGTCACAAAGCTTGCAACTTTGCAGTAATAGATACTTGATTAAGGTGATTTCATTTGCCTTTTCATTTTATTTACTCATTTACTCCTTCAGCCTCGCTGCGTATCACTGTGCCAGTGAAAATACTTCTGTTGTCATTCTGTCATTCTGTGCCTTCTGCCTCTCACGTACCCAGAGAAGACTGGAGAGAAGGCTCCACCCAATTCTGGGAAGTAGACAGACCGTCCACTTTGTGTCAGGAGGCAATGGAGTCCTGTTCTTTGAAGGCTCTCCCTGTGGGTGTTGGGGGCAGATGAGAAGGTGGCCAGTGGTTAGCTCTCTGCTGATTTGCACCTCACCTCATGCCCTGATGACTCCTATTTCTGCTCCAGCTTAATATTTTAGGAATTATGCTAAGCCTCTTGTATCTTTTAGCAGACCTAAGACAAAGGTGCCTGTGATGGCTATCTTGTCTACGTGACAAGATCTCTGCAGTGAACGGTCACCTATTGCTCCTGGATGTGTACCCAGAAGAGATTAACAATGAGGAAGTGGGCTGCATTAGTGACCTGCCTGTATCTGGGACATAGTACCCAAAAGTGAAGGGAGAAGAGATTTATTGTGGCTCACAACATGTAGAGGTTTCAGTCCATGGTCAACTGGCTCCCAGGAAGGATGGGATGACAGAAGGGATGGCAGAGGCAGAAAATAGAGGGAATTAAAAGGAGAGAGAGAGAGAGAGAGAGAGAGAGAGAGAGAGAGAGAGAGAGAGAGAGAGAGAGAGAGAGAAACCCTTCCAGTCCAGTCCCACAGTGCCAGCTCTGGCCAGGTGCCACCTCCCAACATCACATTTAGCTATAAGCTCAATGGTGGTTGAATCCCTGGGACTCATCCACCCATGAGTGTCATGCTTTCGTGATTCATTCATCTCCTCAAAACACCAATATGAGCACAGAGGCTTTGGAACATCTTGATAGAAATGATAACAGAGGTCGAGTGGGTGGACAGTCCTGCCCAAGTGGGGGCCTTACTTGGCTGCAGAGGATGGGGTGAACTTGCCCTTGACCTGCCCTCTGGGTTGGAACACCAGTTCCCCCAGGCCTGCAACTTGCACACAGTTGATTCTGGGATTTATCAAGCTCCATGATATGTGTTATGGCTTGGATCTAGTTGTCATGCCCTCAAGTCTCATGTGATCAAAGGTGGGATTTTCAGAGGTGGTTGGTTCTGGAGTGTGCAATGCTATGATTAAGGCTACCACATTCTGGGTGGGGCCCTGAGTGGTGGCGGCCTGGATGGAATATAAAGGTCAGAGAGAGGGCTGCTTGCTGCTTGCTGCTTGCTGCTTTTGCTGCCTCCTACTTTTGCTTCCATGTCATGAGCTGTTGCTCATCTGTGATGCCCTCTACCATGCCAACTGGCCTTACAGCCAGATGACCATGGACTGAAACCTCTACAAGCTGTGAGCTAAGTAATCCTTCCCTCCTTCAGCTTTAGATATTGGATATCTTGTCTCAGTAATGAGGTAAGTAACTAAGACAGTGTGTAAACCAATGGCTTGCAGTAAATGAACATTTACATTTTTGCATACATGGGAGATACATCTCCTGCTGGCTGTGCCTCTCTTGAAGACAGTACAACCTCTGCCTTCCCAGGGCCTTTGCCATAAGTGCTGAGCTGTGTCCCTGTGTCTATACTGGGCTGTCATTGCTCCAGATCTCACCTACCAATCATTTCTCCATAACCATGGTGACAGAGGGCAGACACATATGCAGGCCCCAGGAGTCTGACAACAACCTTCAGAGTGACAACCTTGTTCTTGGCTGCCCCTTATGCTTTGTACTGCGAATGAGTGGGGAAGAGTCCATTCTGCAACAGGAAACTGACCCAGGAGTGAGGCTGTCACATGACCACAAAGTGAGCCAGTAGCCTCAGCTTTGTCTGCAGTTGTCCTAGCAGGGCACATGCTCAGGCCCTAACCTAGGACCTGCTGAATCAGAAGCAGCATGGGGTTAGGGTACGGCCAGCAGCCGGTGTCAAGTAAGCCCTCCAAGTGGTCTTGATGCATATCTAAAGTTTGAGAACAGAGCTGGGGAGATATCTCAGTGACATAAGTGCCTACCTGGTAAGCCCAAGGTCCTGAGTTCAATCCTTATACCAAAAAATAAGCAAATAAATAAACAGAAATTAGAAAAAATGAAATTTGAGAACCAATGAACTTCAAAAAATGTATTAATGCCTGTGTCAGGAAGGCACTGGATCTTTACATGCCAAAAACTAAAACTATACCCAGCTCTATCATCATGCACTAAAGTCAAAGTGGATTAAAGATCTAAACATTAAAACAGAAACCCTAAATCTCATGGAAGAAAAATAGGTGAAAACCTTGAAGGCATAGGAGTAGACAGACAGTTCATGAACGGAAACCAAACTGTGTGGGAAATACTCCAAAGAGTCAACAACTGGGATCTCATCTTATTGAGAAGTTTCTGCATGTGAACAGAAATGAACAACAGAGTGAAAAGACAACCCACAAATTGGGGACAAAAATCATAACCAACAATCACTCAAAGGACTTCTATCTAAATTATTTGAAAGAGGGCTAGCCAGATAGCTCAGCAGACTAACATGCCTGCTTAGGGGTAACATGATCAGGGGTTTGATTCCCAGAGTGTTGTGCTGGCCCCGCCCCTAGAACACACTGAGACAGTGATTGAGACTGGGCATGGTGGTGGTATGTGCCTGTAATCCCAGTGCTTGGGAGACTGAAAACAGGAAAATCACTATGAGTCTGATCTATGTAGTGAGACCTTGCATACCCTGTACTAAAACTACAGAAAAAAAAAAAAAAAAAAAAAAAAAAAAAAAAAAAAAAAAAAAAAAAAAAAAAAAAAAAAAAAAAAAAAAAAAAAAAAAAAAAAAAAAAAAAAAAAAAAAAAAAAAAAAAAAAAAAAAAAAGAAAGAAGGAAAGAAAGAGAAAAAGAAAAGAAAGAAAAAAGGAAAAATAAAACCAAATATAAAGAACTAAAAAAAAATTTGGCCCCCAAAATTGAAAGTCCTAATCTAAAAATGGGCATCTGAGATGAATATACACTTCTCAGAGGAAGAAATACAAGTGGCAAGTAGATACATGAAAAAATGTTCCACAGCACTGGCTATTTGAGAAATGCAGATTAAAACAACACTGGACTAAAAGGCCTGCTTAGGGCAGAGCTCAGCGGGCAGGGTTTGATCCCTGGCATGCCGTGCTGCCTCCCACCCCCAGGGTGTGCTGAGCTGGCGATTGAGACTGGGCATGCCTGTAATCCCAGCACTTGGGAGGCTGAAAACAGGAGAATCACTACGAATCTATGTAGGGAGACCCTATAAACCCTGTCCTAAATACGGAAAGCAAAAAGCAAAACCCAAAAACATTGAGATACTACTTCACCCCAGAAATAATGGCTATCATAAATAAGTCAACTAATAACATATGCTGGACAGGCTACGGAAAAAAAGGAACCCAACTCCACTGCTGGTGGGAATGTAGACTGGTACAATCACTATGGAAATCATTGTGGAGATTCCTCAGAAAAGTAGGGCTGCAAATCCTATTCAATCCAGCTAGTCCCCTCCTCTGTATTTCCCCAAAAGAACTGAAAACATCATACCATAGTGATGTATGTATACCCATGTTTGTAGCAGTACAATTTGTCATAGCCAAATCATAGAAACTACCAAAATACCCATCACTCGAGGAATGGATGAAAAAGATGTGATATTTTTATACAGTGGAGTACTACTCAACTATAAAGACAAACTTAAAGCCTTTATAGGTAATTGGATGAAGCTAGAGGCTCTACTTACAAGTGAACTAAATCAGACCCATATGTGCAAATATCATATTGTCTCTCTAGTATAAGAATCTAGAGGAATAAATAAAATCTGAAAGGTGCAGATATAGCAAAATGGAAAGAAACAGAATTTAAGGATTAAAGAACTAAGATGAGAGAAAGGAGAAAGGGGTAAGGAAAAAGGAAGGGGAGGAATCATGCAAGTATATATTCAGGATGATTGAGATAATTGTACTAATAATTTCCATCACTTTTTTTGAAAATAGCAATTAATGTTTAGAATTTTCACATTGATATTTGTGATTTGAGCAACTACATCAAGGACAGATATGTGTAATACAAAACCCATGGCTGAATACCTCTCATCCTGGTCTTCTAAATGTGTACTATTTCTAATGTCTAATCAATTATTATACTCTCTTTAGAATAAAGTTTTTAAAAGGACAGGAAAAAATTAAGATTTCCTTAAAGCAAGCATTAATATTCAATTATTTGTCCAATTGTGCATAATTATACCTGTTAATCTGAGTAAAAGATTTGACTTTAAAAATAGAAACTATAACAACCGTTGTAGCTACTCCTGCTTTGAAAATCTGTAATATATGTATTGTTGTATGTTACCCAGTTTCTTTTTCCTTTTTTCTTTTTTTATTAATACAACACATTGTTGTCTTCACAGTGGTTGCTCCGAGTGCAAAATGTAGACATGATAACTTTTCTACACACGCTTGGTACAAATATTTCTTCCCAATGAACTAATAGAAAGTAGTTGTATACATAGTCCAATATTCCATAATAGTAATGGGTCATCGGCAGAACTGGCAATGTCAGAAGCTTTTGACTTCAGCCTTTTACAGCTCATCATATTAATCTGGCTTCACTTTTTTTATGCCTCGTGGCTATACTTTTCTGCTGGATGGTTAAGGCCAAGTTAAAGCAAGACCTATATAACAAAACATGTAATTTTTGTACCTGACAAGGTCAGTCAAATCCTCTCAGGGTTAACCTTGTGTAGTGGTTGATACAATGTGTCAACTTGGCTGAGTGACTCAACAGCCCGGTTCCCTACTGGTGGGAGCCCCACTCTGGGGGACAATTGGTTCTTCCCTGGAGTGTCACCAGGGCCTGCCTAGGATATGATTGGATTTCTCCTTAGAACGGGATCAAGGGCCCATCCTGGGGTATGATTGGTTCCACCCTAGGGCGCAATGAGCTCATGTCAGAATAACTGAGCAAAAAAAGACTTTTTAAAGGGCTGAAGGAGGAGTCAACACTTCACTTCGTCGGAGAAGCTTCGGTCTTCGCATTCAGACTGGACTTCATCGTCTGGCTTGCAGCACACTCTTCGGCCTCCAGCTTAGATCTTTCACCATCCATCATAGACTCTTCAGCGTCCATCTACAGACACTTCACTCTTCCATTGCAGACCCGTCAGCCGACAGAGACTTACATGGAGTGCTGCAGTGAAGTCCAGGCCTCGGGATTGAATTCTTCAGTCTGGAGCGTGCAGACGCCCTGTGCGTGCTTTCTCATCTGACTCTGTGGCTATTGTAAGCCAATCTTACAGTTTCTTATAGATTGTATATTTGGTGTTAATATCCATTCCTTATATTATATCTATTCTGTTCCTCTAAGTAAAACCCTGACCAATACACCTTGAAACCATGTACAGCATTTTGTAGAACTTTTGTCAGTGTCAGCCATCGGGATGAGTCATGGCCATTGCATGACTATTTTGCTTTCTGTTCACAGCCTGAGAAAATGTTTTCTCTCTAGATGACTCTCCTTAGGAACACTGCACATCATTGGTCCCTTTCCTCTGTGGCTCCATAATGTCCCTGAACAGAAAATTTGGGACACCACTGAGTTATAGGATGTTACAGTACAGGTTCTCTTATGTCCTGAGTCCTGACTGACCTTGAAGAAATAGGGCCAAAATATTGGCTATCCTTATAGCCTTTATTTTTCTATCATTTTTGGTCTGCAATCTTAGGTTCTTAACCCTCCAGAAGAGAAGCTTAGTGATACTATTACTCTATAACATAGGTACTTGAGCTTAGCATCACTGTCTTTCTGAAAAAAATATGGAATGCTTCACAAATTTGCATGTCATCCTTGTGCAGGGGCCATGCTAATCTTTGTACCATTACATTTTAGTATATGTGCTGCAGAAGCAAGCACTGTTACCCAGTTTCTGTCATTTTTTCTGTTTGTTTTTGCTTCTGTTTTTACTCTTCAAAATAAAATCAAATTAAGTTAAAATACAAAAAATAAAAAATAAAGGTAAGGAGGAAAGAACTGGAACCAGCTTGATCTGCTGATTTTTTTTAATTTCAGAAATTTTGTGAGTCAGACATTATGTATATAAAATTATGTTACATATAAACTTACAATCAAATAAATTATATTAAAAATAAAAGTAGTGCCATGCACAATGATGCATACATGCCTGCCATCCTGGCCCCTCAGGAAGCTCAAGGTGGAGAATCACAAGTGCAAGGCCAGCTGGGGCAACTTAGAGACACCCTGTATCAAAGTAAAAAGTAACAATTATAAGGGCTGAGGGTGTAGCTTTGTGATAAAGCCCTTGCCTGTAATGTGTAAAGCCTATGTTCAATCCCCAGTACCAGTAAAAGAAAAGCAAAGAAAGTAGTAAATATCCACAACCCACCATCTCTAAACTATCTTACTACATTATTGTGGATTATCTTTCTACTATTATTGTGTTCTTGACATTACATCTACTTTCTCTGCCTGGTGAAAGTACTTACTACTCATTCACAAGAACAGCTTTACCAGCTGTGTCTGGAGTAAACACATTGGTATCATATTTCCCTCAAAACAAGACTATCCTGACCTGAGAATAAGCCCTAGCATGATTTTTCAGGATACTTGTAATATAAACACTACCCTCAAAACAAGACCCGGTTAAGATCATTAGCCGGACAGGTACCTTTAGTATGTCTGTTGCAACACACAGTGGATGCATTGAATTATAAAATATTAACATACAACTAAATATGAATAATATTGTTGACAATACTTGAATGCTAGTATAAACCATAATTTTTATAAATATCGAAGCAGGCACCATTCAATGAGAGGTAATTGCCTATTTAAACAGATGAACTCTTGGGGCTGGTGAGATAGCTCAGCAGACTAATTCACCTGCTTAGGTAAGTTTAAGCAAATGCAGGGACCATGGTTTGATCTTTGGTATCACATGCTATGCAAGCCCCCACAGTTAGGGCAGGCTCAGCTGGCCACAGGGTTCAGATACATGCCTATAATCCCAGGGCTCAGGAGGCTAAAACAGGAGTGTAGCTACAAGTCCAAGGTGCATAGTGAGTCCCTGTAACAACCAAATAAATAAATAAATAAATAATAAACAAACAGATGAACTTGAAACATTGCTAAATGAGCAATCAGAGCATAGATACAACGCACAAATAATGTGTGTACTTGACAATGAGCAATGGAGGTTGTGTTTACAATGAATCTTCATAGTTCAGTATGCCTGTCACGTGTTGTACTTAACTCACTCATGTGAAATAAACATTTTCTGATTTTTGGTGCCTGCAATATTTTGTCACTGTTGTGTAGGCCAGCATTCATAATTGTCATCATTTTTGTTGTTACTCCTATCTCCTAAGTCTTCAGTTAACACTTGATTTAATGAGAATAAATGTAGATAACTACACATGAAAAAAAAAAAAAAAAAGACATCTTCTGAAAATTGGTTTTGGAGCACAAATTAATATAGACTCAAGTCCTATTTTCAGAGAAACAGTTTGAAATCAACCTTATCTGAGACCACACTCTGAGGGCCTCTGCTCACTTCAGCCCTGAAGACCAGGCATAGTAGGGTCCAGCAGCACAGGGCTCGGTGGAGATATCAGAAGGATCCTCACCTGTCCTGTTGGAGGCAGAAGCTTAGAGCAAATAAGTACTGGGGAACAGAGACCAGCCAGAGATTCCACCTCACCTAATCCTGCTTAGGGGTGCAGGCCCAGGGCCACCAGAGCCTCTGGATTCTTCCAGCTATGCTGAAAGTCAGTGGGGCTTCCAAGTCTTGCAAAAGCATGAAGGCCCTAGCAGAACCTGTCTTCTGTCCAGTTTTCTTCAGCCCCAGCTGACTGAAACCCCCTGTTTAGCAGTAGAGGGGCCACCTGGGACATGGGAAGGTATGGCCACATCAGGAGCAAGTGAGAACCACTCTCTTTTTTTAGTGCATATTAATTATACGGACTAACGGCTCACAATGAAAACTGCTCTTGGTAGCTCCATGGCTGCATCTCATGGACCATGTAGACTCTGCAGGGTCTGTAGGTTCCTCCTCAAAATCCAGGTGATAATCCAGGTGATAACCTGGGCCCTGGGGAAACAAGAAGGTAGTATTTTCAGATTTTCCTTCATACTGTACAGTCTTCTCTGGATACAGGAAGAGAAATAATCAGAGGACAAAAGGAATAACACGTGTTAATTACTGACCAGGATGATCTGCTACTCTAGAACTTCTATAACCTGACATTAAAGCTTGAACACTGATGTGGACACCTGTGGCTGCCTACACCGTCACAGCTGATCTCCTGAGCCATTGTAACCTGTAGTCTTATTGACTCTGGCCTTCGGTTTTCAGTGAGAATTCTCAGGTCTTGCATACTTGTATACCAACAAGTCTAACCACTATCTGATGATAGCCACAGAGAATTAAAGCTTTCCAGGAGTGCTGGCAGGGATATAACATGGCAGTTCACTTTGGAAGATAGTGCAACAGTTCCTCAAACAGTTGCATGGTTTTACACATTGGCCTAGCAGTCCCACCCAGCAAACCTTGTCTGAGAGACCTAGAAGCATAGCCACAGGGACACGGGCAGCACAAACGTCCACAGCAGCATTAGTCATACTAACCCCTGGGGCCCATCAGTTGACAAATGAACAAACAAAATGTGGTCTGCCTACGCAATAGAGGCTCACTCAGTCACTGAAAGAAATGCAGCACTGATTCATGCCATCACATGGATGTAGCTTGAAAACACAGGATGGAGTGGGAGAAGCCAACCTCAAAAGGCCAGGATGCTAAGGCCCCATTTATAAAAAACGTTCAGAATAGGCAAATCCATGAGACACAAATGAGCTAGATTGATGGTGGCCACCATCTGGGGTATGGGAGAAGGGAAAGTTACTGCTAACTATGATCTGGAATCAGATCCCCACGACAGCTGTACAGTTAACCTTGGGAGCACACAAAAGCTGCTGAATTGTATAAAGTGTACAATTAAATAAGTTATGGCTATATCTCTAAGGAGACAGCTCATACCTTGGCAAGAAACACATAAACATCCCCTTTATCTCACTGTAGGTGAATCAGGACAGGAAGCACAGCGACAGTCTCCTAATGACAACTGATGTAACAGGAGTCAAAAATATAAGCTTTGGCCAATACTTATTCTCTCATGGCCAGTGAGGAGTAGGGTCTAAGGACATTCTTTAGAGCCAAAGTGCCACTCAGCTACAAAACATGAGGCCCACAGGGAAGGATTCTTGTGCTTGGAATCCTGCCAATAGGGCCTTGGGAGCTAGATTCCTTTAGGGGTTATAGCAGCAGGGCCTGACACAGACAGCCTCAGGGCCTGGGGCCACCCCAGCCGTGGACTACATTTCCTACATCCTCACAGGAGGGCAGGCATGGGTGAGGAGGACTCAGGAGGAGACTCCCTCATTGCAGAGTCCTTGTTAGACACAAAGGTCTACAAGAGCAAAGACTCAGCAGGTTCTCAGGGCTGATCTGAGCTGCAGGGTAAGGCAGGCGATCAGTGTCCTGCTAGGAAACGGGTTGCACCAAGTGCTCCAGATGGAGAGAATGGTTTGCCCACAGCTCAAACTATGGAAGAGTGATGCCCTGGGCAGGAAAGTGAGTGAGCTGAGAGCACTGGCCTGAGCTAGAGCTAGCTGTGGGGAGCATGGGCTGCTTGCATCTGAGCTCCTGGGGTGATGGAGCTCAGACTCTCACTACAGCTGTCAGGGTCAGGAACCCAGATGCCTGCTGGGCTGGCCCTGTCTGAGCCACAGAAACATGCTGTGTAGGCAGCTGCACAGCCTCAGGTACCCAGGTACCCTCTCCACCACCACCACCATAGTGCTAGTGAGTAGGTCATGAGGGGGGGGGGGGTTCCCCTCCTCCCACCAGGACACCCCAGGTCCCCGACATGGAAGAACAGGAACTGACTGAGGACAGGATGGCCAGGAAGGGTCAGCAGGAGAGACCTCCAGGGCCAGAGGGAGCTAGACAGAGAGGAAAGTGCCTCATGTCTACCTCCGGTAGCGCTTCAGCTTAGAGGAAACTGGCCTTGCCAACACGGAGGCAGGCACCCACACATTCTCTCCCCAACTCATCCACACATGTGACCCCTTGGTTATCCACTAATACAGTGGAAGGTGAGTTCTGCCAAAGTCTCCTCCCCTCTCACACTGTCCTGATCTAGGGTCCTTCTAGGCTTCTAGAATTCCCAGTGATCCTTTTTCCAGTGCAGAGCTGGAGCTCCCCTGAAAGGGGTATGTGGTCCAAACACACACTGGCGCCCCCTGGGGTCTGGCACTGGAAATCCTCCATCTCAGCGTTCTGGAGCAGGACAGAGACTTTGAGTTCCCACTGCTGTTCTTATTGCAAAGGTAGAATGACCCTGCTCCTTGAGGGTTTACTCTGGCACTGGGTCCTAAAAGGGCTTTATTGGGTACAGAGGATATCTGCGATGTTCTATGATATCACAGTGTCCTCATCACCTCTTCCTGGCCAACCCAGAGCACTTTGGATTTGCATGGCCACTTCTGGCAGAGGCATCCTAGAAGATGGTGAGGGCCAGGTCTGCAGGCCACAATGATCCTGGGAGTGCAGAGAGCGGGAGATGAGCTGCGTCTGAGGAGAGCAAGCCTCCTCCTGCAGGGGGGCTTCCTGAGGTGCGGCTTCTAGAAAGTAGAGAGAAGCTGTCTTGGCGAGACAGGCACAGATGGAGAGAAGAACCAGGGGTCCCAGGAGAAAGCAGCAGAGAGACATAGGATCTGAAGTGCAGGGTGAGCCATGCAGGGAAAGAGGGTGTGGGGGCAGCCTGCATACCAAGGTCTGGAGCCTGCAGGAAGGGGAGAGACCACATCCTGCATAGCTGCCCTCATGGTATGGAGAGATCGCCCCCAGAGCAGTACAGCTTGGCCTGTGGGGCTCCAGGGCAGGCAGCTAAAGCTCAGCAGCAGGGCAGCAAAGGATCAAAGAACATGAGCTCTGGCACCAGCAAGGCAAGAGGGATGGGGATGCCCCACATGTGAGTGCTCGCTGGTCCTGGGCTCACTACAGTGTCTCCCACTTGGGAATGACAGCTGGGCAGCACACATATGCCACTTTTGGCTGAATGATGGCCTGTGTGGCAACCTCAGAAGGACAGGTGCAGGGTGGGGATACATGCACGTGTAGCTCAGCATTCTAGTGGGAGGAGACAAATGAATTACAAGGTGAAAACTCTGATGGTGCAGGGGATAAGATCTCAGTGTTCTCTAGAAGTGGTATGAGAATTTGTTGTGTATGGGTTGGCAGATGGGCTTTTGCCATTTGGAGTTATCGCTGACTTGATGGAGTCTTTTTCCAAAACCAGGAGTCAGACAGGCTGCCGGAGCTCAGGCTTACCTGGTCGGCTGGGAAGGAAGACTGGCTAGGTGGCTGCCATGGTTTGGGGTTTCTGAAAGGCAAACAATACAACAGAGGACACATTGGGTAAGATTATTTTATAATCACCCAATGAATCATTCACAACGAAGGCAGAAAATTAGTTCATACGCTAAAGCCCAAAGAATCCTGTTGAGGACCTGGCTCCTAATATCCTGTATGAGTCCAGCTGAAAATGTAGAGCCCATAACAATGCCTCTCACAAAGTCCAACTGGAGGCCTAGAGCCTACAACAAAGTCTCATGAGGTCCGCTTCATGAATCTGCACTGGAAAGGCCCAAAGGTCAGTGGTGGAAGCTAGAAAGTCTGTGCCAGCAGGATGAACCATCTGTGGTAGCAGGCTGAGGGATCTGAACTTTAGCCAGGAGACAATGCTCAAGGTAAGAACCAGTGCTCCCCACAAAAGTAGCGCAGCCATCCTCAACAACAGTGAGCTTCCGAGTTCCTTTAGTGATGAGGAAATCTGAGTTCCCATCAGGAAACGTGACACGCCCCTCCGAGAAGCTGAGCAGTGCTCCATCTCCTCCTCCAGAGCCAAGAAGCGATACTCAAGATCCTCCCAAACCCCAGAGCTCCTCCAAATGAACCATAGCTATTCTCACTGACAGTGAAGGTCCTGAGTGCCTCCTCTAACAGGAACAGCCAAGATCACCAGGAAAGCCAGACTCAAAAGGTCCTCCAGCAGAACAGCCCAAGAGAGCCAGCAGCTTCCAACGGCTCCAACGGCTTCTCCAGACAGCTCCTAGCACCTCCCAACAGCTTCTCCAGTTCTTCCTCTTATGCAGCTGGCAACAATCCTCAGGTGGGCTTCCTGCACCCCACACCACGCTAGCTCAATTCAACTGGGTGTAACATGCTGACCACCAGCTAGCAGTCCACTGCAATGACTATGGAGGGCAAGGTATGTGGAGGAGCATATGGCCATCAGGAGAGACCCATCCTGGAGAAGGAAGCTACTGGCAGTTGTCTATAGAGACAGATAGGACAGATGGAATGTCCCAAGAGTGTTCCATCCTCCCTGTGCTGCTTGGAGGAGCAGGGCTGTAACTCTGAAGATGACCTCTCCTGCTAGCTGGATCACTGCAGGTTTTGCAAGACAATACCTTGAGAGACCAAGAGAAGTAGCCACCCACCCAGTCTGGGCTCAGCAGCGTTGGTGGCTGCAGCTGTCTGCCACCTCTGTAGTCCCAAGCCATCCTCAATGGGGGAGGCTAGGTCTGACAGCAAGTGCAAAGGAAGTCTCAGTGTCATCCAAAACGCCTTCACTGAGTTCTGAAGGAGGACCATACCACCTCAAGGCCAAGGTCACTGTCAGAAGTGCAACAGGTCCAGAAAGCCAGCTCCTCCACGATCTCCCTGAAGACAGGGACAAGGGTTTCCAAGAAACTCTTCAGAGAAAAACCACAAACTGCTAACAAAAAAAAAAAAAAGAAAAGAAAAGAAAAGAAAAAGAACAGAAACTACACCAAAACTCCATAATACACAAATGTACACAAATGTCCAACTTGATCGGTGATTTTAAAAGAAAGAGAAGTGAAGAGTCAATATTAAAATGTCATTTTCTACTTCTGTTGACAAAGCCAAATGAGAATAATAAACACTGGGTCCAGGAAATATTACTGATGGATACCAAATGGTATATTATGGACTGTTTAACAGTGTTATTTTTAATGGTTAAAAGTTAAAGTAAGCTATATGTCAAACAATAGAATTATCCTAAACAAATTATTATAAATCCACATTGTAAAACACTGTTAGCTATTCGTAGTATCTTGAAAATAAATATCTACCATATAAACTATCTGTGGAGTAATATTACTTAATAAGGCAAAGATGGAAATTTTAAAATAGATGCTATATACATTAATGTGACCCCATTGATATTAAATACGTGGATGAAAAAAACATACAGTGAGTGTTACCACTTTTTGGCATCCAATGGAGAGAGAGAGGCAGGGATCTTCAACATGAGAGGTGGTCTATGGTATCTTACTGGCAGTGTGTGACATGCTTCAACTTGTTTGAGGCAGTCAGGAGTGAGCACTAGAGGACAGAAGGTGTGATTTGAAGTGTACCATGCATGAATCATGGATCACGGACAATGCATGAACATGAAATTTGGGTGATTTCATTGGGAGTTTCACGCTCCTGCTGCTTTAGATTCTGGCTTTTTCAGAGATGTCACCATGGGAGGTGCAGCTTGGCTCCGTGGTTATTTAGGATCCTGAGGCCATTTTCAGAGTTCTTAGTGCAAATCGCTCAGCTCTTCTCACATTAAAAAATACATCAATCAAGATTCAACATCGGGGCCCATGAGGTAGCTCAGCGGACTAAGTGCCTGCTTAGGCAAGTGCAGGGACGGGTTCCATCCCCAGCAGCACAAGTGGTGCCGGCCCCACCCCTGGGCATGCTGAACTGGCCACTGATACCAGATGTGGTGGTGGCGGTGCACACCTATAATTCCAGTGCTGGGGAGCCCCAAAACAGAAGGATCATTGTAAGTCTGAGCTGTGTAGTGAGACCCTGTATCAAATACATTATTTTTTTAAAAATCAACGTAAAAATCATGTGTTTTTTGACCTTGATGGAATTACACAAACAGTTTGTAACCAGGAATACCACACTAAACTCTCAGTATTATTAAGTCTTACTAGAGCATTTCAGAGAAATGGGTGAATGGCTGCACCCTGCGACTTGATGATGCTGTGTCTCACACAGTGGTGCTGGTTCAACCATTTCTGTTCAGTGGAAACGTTAGTGTGTCCTCACTTACCTTAGTCACGGGGCCTGGCCCCGTGCAACCTCTGCACGTTCCTCAAAATCAAAATGAGAGCAACAGGTCAACATTACAAGTCAGCGCAGGATGTGGGGGGCAGCCATGGCAGTGCAACTGAAAATGTTCTTGAAAGAGAACTTCTAGAACTGCTTCAGAGAGTTGCAAGAATGACGAGGTAAGTGTGTTGGAAACTAGAGGGAAGATTTTTAAAAAAGAATTGATGGCAATGAGTGGTCATAAAAATTTAAACATACATGGGGCTGGGGAGATAGCTCAGTAGAATAAGTGCTTACCTAGCAAGTGCAAGGGCCTGAGTTCAATCCCTGGTTCCATGAATAAATAAATAAACTGAACATACACCATGCTGTTTGATCACACCTTACCATGTATGCATACATTTTATATGCATCACATATATTTCATATATATGGAATTGGATATTTTAAAAATTTATTTATTTGGTATAGGTTCTCACTACATGGCTCAGACTTATAGGGATCCTCCTGTCTCAGCCTCCTCAACATTGAGATTACAGGCATGTACTACCACACCCAGTTTTAGGGCTGGCATGGTGTGCCCAGGGTTCTGGGGCCGACACAGCATGCGGTACCGGGGATCGAACCTGGGTCTTTGTGTTTTCCAGGAAGATGTTTAGATCACTGAACTATCTCCCCAATCTAGAATTTGATATTTTTAAAAGAGAAGATTTTAAATGTCCTGAGTTTAGGCCATAGCACAAAGCCATTAAATTCTACTAACGTGTCTATAAAATGCCCCCAAGTGGACACAATGTGTAGCCGGGGTTGAAAATCCTATCACTGTAGGCCCCCCTACCTCTGAAATTAAAACACTGTATTACCTGCATTTCTCAGCTGGTTTGTTTTCGAGCTCGTGACCCTCAAGGAGTGGAGGGCATCAGAGCTGGTTTGCTGCTGAGAAGCCCATACGTCTTCCTAGGCATGGGTCTGCAAGGTCTCAGAAGCCTGCGTGACTCTGCCTTGTACCGCACCTGTAGGTATCGGTCAGAACCTTCTGAAGTTCAGATGGACCTCGTTTTATGGCCTCATGCTTTATAGAGAGGAGTCACAGATAAGGCATCATGTAAAGCCAGAGAATCAGAACCAAGAGGTTATGCAGAGTTGTGTTGAAAGAGCTGTTTTCAAGGACTGGCTTACACAGCAGGGTGGGACATCTTCTACGGAGCCCCTCCCGCCCCTCCTGCCCCTCCCAGCCAGGGTCCACCTGAGGATCCTATGGCACGGGGATCTGCCTGCGAGTTCCACCCACAGCCCACCACGGCTGCTCAGGAGGCGTGGGGAGGAGGTGCTGCCTGAGCATTTGCTGCTGCCAACTGCTGTGCTGACTCTGGCCTCAGTCAGCTGCAGGCTGGCAGGTGGGAGAGAGCCTGGTGATGTGCTGTGTGCCAGGACAGGGTTAGGAAGGAATCCAGGCTCTGAGTTCAAACTTCAGGCTGCTGCTTTCCAGCCACTGTGGATTCACTTTTCTCCTATGGGCTAGGGATGGAGTCTCCCAGTTTGTCCTATGACTGCGCCTGGATCTCAGCCAGCTGCATAAAGACATCTTTCGCACCCATCTGACCTGTGCCAAGAGATTGCAGTGGGCTTGGTCTGAGGTGCTGCCAGAGCCCCACAGGGCATGAGGCCAGGCTATGCCATCTCTGCAAGCTCAGAGCAGTGATGCAGTTGGGGAATGGTGGTTCTCCAGCTGGGAACCGGGGCACCAAGCAATATCAGCAACCCTGGAAACACCCTGGAAATGAAGCTTGTCAGGCTCCACTTCCCTCTGCCTGAGGAATCAGACCCTACTGGTCCTACTCAGTGCCCTTCTAGGTGGGACCGATGGCTAAAACCTCAGAACCACTATTTTAGAACAGTGACTCTCAGCTCATCTTCCTTATAGCTCCTGGGAAGACTTACATGGAAAACAAGACCAGGCCTGGCCCTGCTGGGTAACCCAGATCAGGTGGCCTCGAGGGAGTCCCAGGCTCTCCATCTTTCAGAGCTCTGCAGGGGATTCTAGTACTGAAAACTGCAGTTTGAAAAGAGAAGTATCTTAAGTGGATGCCTGGAGAAGCAGTGTGTGCAAGTGTGCACGTGTGGGCTCACACACACACACACACACACACACACACACACACACACACACACACACACCAGAGCCCTGGCAAGCTGAGGAGTGCTGCAGGATGTAGGATGTTTATGACGTGATGGAATTCATCTCTTTCGTTAGTGACCTTTGGATAGATTGAATCATTTCCTTTGGAAACTTAAAGAAAATGCTTCAATTGTTTTTTAGCAAGGACTCTTCATCTTTGAAAATATTTTGCAAAGCATCGTTGCTCTGATTTGGAAGTCTCGAACTTCCTCTGGACGCTGTCTCTGCTGACCTCAACAGACAACAATATAATGCTGGGAAACTCAACTTACTTTTTATTTATTTTGGTGCTGGGAATCAAACTCAGGACCTCATGTTGCAAGCAGGTGCTGCTGAGCTACATCCCCAGCCCTGAAACTCTAAATTTAATGGGAAAAATTTCTCACACTGATCTGGAGGGGTCCCCTGCAGCCCCTTCCTCCTCTGCTCCTCAGCTGGGGAATGGAAATCCAGAGAACATCTAACGGCCTCTTCACATTGACAGCTGAGCTGGGAAGGGTGGCACAGTTTTGCTGCCTCCTTTGGCTCCATTTTTTACCCAAGCACCTTGTGTAAACAATACACATTTCCCTGGCAGTTCCTAAGTGTCACAAGATTGCAGCCCTAAGCTAGCCAGCCTCTTGGATCACCAAGGCACAGTTTGAGTCTTGATTTAGCAAGGGAATAGTTGTGAGAGTTTTGGCAAGTTACTTAGCCTCTCTATGCCTCAGTTTTCTTATCTGTACAATGGGGAGTCTTCTGAGGACTGAGGTGATTCATGTAAGGCATTTGGAATAGGGTCTCCACTTCTTAGTGTGTGGAGGTCATTCTATGTCCAGGGGGCAGCTGTCCTACTGTTGCAGCACTAGCCTTTGTGTCCCTTAGTTTAACCCTTCATCCCCTCTTGAGGATCCACTTCCCACGAAGAGGCTTGGGAGGGACTCTGTGTCCTGTGCCAGAGGGTACGGGGCTTCAGAGGCAAGCCCTGGGAGATGCTGCCGAGCAGAGCCTTGGCGCTGAGGGAGGACGCAGGTGTGAGCCCTGGAGGCAGGGAAGGCGGGCTCTCAGCCAGAGGTGCCTGAGCCCTCCTGCTGAGAGCATCGCTGCTCAGCCAGCTTGTGGCCAGGCCCAGGGGGTAGGGTGGGGTGGGGGTGGGGGTGGGGAGGTGAGAGCAGAGGCACTATGCATGGCTGACAGTGGGCTCCACACCCTCACCAGGCACTCAGCCGCCCTCTTTCCCAGACATGGTTCTTGGCACCTCGTCCTCCTCTCAACCCTCTGTCTCTACCTACCGTGCCCTCTCTCTCCAGGCCCTCATCCTCCACAGAAATCGGAAAACCACACCTCCTTTCTCTGTCTGTTTCCCTGCAGCCTTTCTGGAAGCTAGATTCTCAGGCTGGATCACCATAAAGACTGGAAATCGGTCCCTGAGGTGCCACCTTCAGGAACCTGAGCTGATACGGAGCACGACTTTCTCAAATCAAAGTGCTACCCTGACTGGAACCACTTGTGGATTCAAGAGTTTTCAGCACCCTGACAGGCTGGAGGGTCAGTGCCCGCCCTAGTCAGCGCTACCTGGTCGAGCAGGGGAAGCTCTGACCCATGGACACTTCTCTCCCTACCAGATCTCTGTGTACAGTGTGGCCTCAGCACCAAGGCAGTCTGGGGTCATGGCCAACTGTCTCCATTTTACTCATATCCTGGTGCATGCAGCTGGGAGTCCATGACTGCTCCTACCACCAGTGCTGATACTTTGTCTCCACCCTCCCGTGTTCCTTATGAGGGGCCCAAATTACACAGACGGGACCCCACCTCATCCCCTTCCAGCAGCTCAGACTGCTCAGGACTCTGTCCCTTCACACGGACTTCCTTTCTCCATCTCCGTCTTACAGAAAGAGAAACCAGAAAGCAGAAACACCGAGTGTGCATCACTAGCAGTGGCTGGCCAGGAGTTGTACAGAAGAGGCTGGGCCCTGGCTGTGGCCTGAGGTCCCTGGCTACAGCCCAGGCAGGGAGGAGGCAGTGCTGAGGGCCGGCCTGGCACTGCCTGGGAGTGGCGTCAAAGAGGCCTGGCCCTAGGTGGGGAAGCAGAAAAGTGGGTCAGCTGGGGTGTTGTCCTCCCCTGCAGTTACTACACAATGGAAGCAGGCAGTGGGGGGTCCACACAGTCCTCCCCTCCCCTCATCATATGTTTTTACTTTTCCGAGATGTTTTCCAGGCCTGGTGACATTTATTGTGCAAAAGTGTGCTGTGCAGGAGACACAACCCACCCTACAGACTGAGCTGTCCTCCATGGCCTGATGCGCCTCAGGCCTGCGTGTGGCCACACACACTGCCTGGTTTACCAACTCATAGCCTCTCCCAGGACCTTGGGCAGTGCCACCAGCAATGGTAAGCATGTCTGTTTCCTGAAACTTGTGTGTGAGCAATGGTTCTCATTATTTGGAATGTTTAATCATCTGTTAAACGCTGAACCTCTTCGCATTTTTTGCATTTCCTTGAGAAGTAGGAAGGTTGGGAGGGGGCTCACTGAATCCATTCTTTTGTTCGCTAATTAT
This sequence comes from Myocastor coypus, assembly GCA_004027025.1. NCBI lineage: Eukaryota > Metazoa > Chordata > Mammalia > Rodentia > Myocastoridae > Myocastor > Myocastor coypus. Next base: position 11,793 of record PVJA010001648.1, on the reverse strand, counting down.
AGCTCCTTGGCTTGAATTGTGTCGGGTTCTTCAAGGTCCCTGGACCTTTGACTGTGTATGTTCTCTACACAGGTGAGCCCAGGTTTGCCCAGGACAGAAAGTTTTTGGAGCCTCCAGGCTTTCAGTGTTAAATCTAGGATGAGTTGTTCATGCTACTTTATGTTTTTAGAGATAAGAATGTCACTAAGTTACCCAGGCTGGGGAGTGTCCTGCCTCAGCTTCCTGAGTGCTGGGATTAAAATGTGGGCCATCACACCTGGGTCAATCTTAACTATTTTCCAGTGTACACTGTCATGGCTTTAAGGGCATTCATAATATTATGTGATCATCACCACTATGGATTTTCTGAGGTCTTTTAACACTGTAGGAATATCATGGGCTTGTGATTATACACATCAGTGATATAGTCAGTGGCTGTGGCCTTGTACATGTGGCCTCTCCTGTTCCCTTTACCTTTGTGACTGAGGCAGCACCAAGGACACAGACTCACCAGGTGAGGCTAGGAGAGTGTGGTCAGCACCTCCTATAGAAGGCTTGTGGGAGACATGAGTCCACACTGCCCATTGGCTGAGGCAGTGGCCCCTGTGCTCTGTCCAGGAGACCCCACGCACCATGCTTTCTGCCAGGGAGAGGCCTGGGGGTTCCCAGGATGTGGTGTATGGGTGGGGGCGCTGTAGCCTCAGGGACATCATACTCCCCCTAACTGCTGAAATTCTCCTTTTCTCATTCTTCCTCTCCGGTCTCTGACCATTTGTGGACCACAGACAAAGGAAATAAAGCCTCTTTCTCTCTGGGCATGTGGGTGTGAATCACCTGTACCACCTCAGAGAGAGCAGAGAACTTAGGGCTCCCATCTTTTGCAATCTGAGGAAGAAGGATGAGTCTTCTAAAGATGTAATTGTGATGAGCTGTGTCTTTTTTTTTTGAATTGCTAAGGATTGAACCCAGAGCCAGCCTGTCTATCTGTCCCTCTCTTTTTCTTTCTCTTTCTTTTCTGCTTTTTCCCCTAGACTGGCTAAGAATGTGTGTTCCTCCGGGCTCAGCCTCCTAGACAGCTGGCATTACAGGGGTGTAGCACCATGCCTGGTAGATGAGTTGTAGCTCATGCAGCACTTCCTAAGGGCCAGAAGCCCTGCCAAGGCCTCGACACTGACTTGCCCCATATCTGCTGACCGACTGAGGTGGGTTGTCTTGTCCTTGCAGGTTCTACATTCTGTGAATGTAAAGTAGGTCACATTCCTTTTTGCTACCCGTGGCAAAGCAGAAGTGAGTGCAGGGACAGTGAGAAGCAGGCTGGGTGGCCAGGAAACAGAACCAGGGCAGACATTTGGCTGAGTATGGGAGAGGTTGCAGGCTTTGCGAAGAGAAAGAGGAAAAGCTTCAGGGTCCTGTAGGAGGGGTGCTGTGGCCAGTGGTCATGCAGGTGCAACAGGGCAAGGCCGGGGCTGGGGCTGTGGACACTGGAATTGGGTGGGAAGCACCTGCTGGCAGGTTCACCTGGCTGAGGAGAGTGCGGGCGGGAGGCCAGGCTGCTCTGTTGAGGACTTCTGGGTGATTGAGGGTGACCTCAGAGGTCAGGGTCATCTGGATAGGCTCAGTGCCAGGACAGGCGATAGCAGTCTCCAGAGGGACCTCTTGTTTACCCACTAGAGCGCTTGGACCAGCACCCAGCCAGGTGCTCTGCCTGGAATAACCTATGATCAGCACCGTCTTCCCAGCAGACCCAGCCCCACAAGCCCCCTGTGTAGTGATGAGTCATTTCATCTGACTCCAGGGTGACATCAGCTGGTGCATGTCTTGCAGGAGCCTTAACATTTACATCCTATTTCTTCTCCTTTGCGGGTTGTGGTTTTCCGGGAGAGAAGTAAGTTCTGCAGTAGAAGAACATGGAAAATCCAATTGTTCAACAGATGATAAACCCCACTTCCTCTCTCTCTCTTTTTTTAAATGAGTCATTAAATCACATGTCAAGAGTGACCATGATGCTTTAAATGCCAGACTTGCCACGTTTATGCCTCATGCATATCTGTGGCTTGCGTGCCTGATGGCCTGCTTTGCCTGTGGCGACATTAATCTTCTAGGCAGCAGGTTCACCCTAAATGTCTATTTCTAAGTGTGCAGGACCCCTCCTCCCTGAAGTCTGACCTCCCACCTCCCATCCATGCCTCTACTGTGGGGGAGCACTGTGAAGGCTTCTGTGCCCCCTCACTGTCCGCTGTCTTGCTCAGTCACTCTTCAGCATCCCCCAGCCTTGCTCTCCCCATCTCCTTTCTGCTCTTTGCCTGCAGTCCCTGAAGGTGCCTGTCTAGGAGCTGGAAGCTCACATCCTTGAGTGTAGTGCTGCCTGTGGCTTGGAGTACTAAAAGAGAGGAAGTGGGATTTATCATCTGCTAAACAATCGGACGTTCCATGTACTCCTGCAGCAGAATTTACTTTTCTCCTGGAAAACCACAACCCACATAGGAGAAGGAGAAAGAAGACGTGGGAGAGGAACCCCCTTGTTCTGCCCCTATTCTCTGAAGATTCTGCAGCACTTCCCTTGGAGGCATCTCTGGCAGCAGCTGTCTGGGCAGGGCTCCCTCTGACTTCTGGTATACTGGCTTATAGCCTGGTGCTAGGGAAGTGTTTGGGAAGCACTTGTGGACAAAGTTAGTCAAAAACTAAGCTGTGCTTGCTCACAGTGACACTGTAAGGATCATAGGCCCCTCTCTCTGTCAGGACTGTTCTGTCCCTTATACTGTAAAAACAGTGTTCCTGAAAGTCTCAGGAAGGACATCCACTCTGAAACATAGCCAGTGCCTGCACACTGTCTCCATCTTTGGTGGATTCCAAAAGTTTGTGGAGATTGTTGCCATTGTTGCTTGGAGGTTTATAGACATGCAAAAGTGTAGAATGTAACAGCTGGGAAGGACCTGATGTTATCTTATGTTAGGCTGGGAACACCAAGGTCCAGAGAGACAGAACAACTCTCACAGAGTATCAGGGGTCTCGCCTGTCCTCAGCATAAAGGCATAGTGATGTCTGACTTGGTCAGAGCACAGAGGGACCAGGGGATGTCATAGCACTTGTCACTGGCCTATGTATACAACCTTGTTTCTCCTCCCCATGGAACAGGTAAGCAGAAGTCAGCTAAGGTCAAGGCTGATTAAACCCGATACTCTCCTTGTCATGGTGCAGAATGTCCGGGAATAGTCCTCAGGGATGAAGGAATGTTGAGTGCTTCAGAAAGCCCTGTAGGAAATAGACCCTGCCCTCAGCAAGCCTGGGGAGGGTCACAGGTGAGGAGGCAGGGGGCAGACACGAATGCAACCACTGCATTTGCTCTGTACCTGGCACTAATAAAGACTGCCAAAGACATGCCTATTCAGTTGAAAGTAAGCCAAGTCTCTGGGCCTCACCAACTTACTTGTCAACATTGAAGTGATACAGAGAAGATAGCAAGGTTCCCACCACAGGAAAATGGAAAGAAGACTACCTGCCACCCCCCTCCCCATGGAGACCAGATGTGGTGGGTGCATATAGGACATGGGAAATATGTCTATTATACTTTATTTCTTGATAGAAAAGAAAAACCAAATGGGAACTAAAGCAAATATGATAATGCATGTTTATTTATTCTGAGTGATGGGGACATAGGTATTTTTCTATTCCCTTGTGTCAATTTTTTCCAGGTTTGAGATTTTCAAATAATACCATAGCAGGGGCCCGGCAGGATGGCTCAGTGGTCTAAAGCGCCTGCTTAGGAAAGCTTGGGTGGCTGCAGGGACCACGGTTCGATCCCCGGCACCACATGCTGCGCCAGCCCTGCCCTGAGGACAGGCTGAGCTGGCCATAGAAATAAATGAACTAACAAAAGTTCTGAAACAAGAAAAAAGTAAAATAAAAATTAAAAAAATTCTTTAAAAAAATTAAAAAAAAATACCATAGCAATAAGTTCTAGGGTAACTATTTTAGGTTCAATTTGGGATCTGGTGTTGGGGGTTTGGGCGATTTGGTAGGCTTCAGAACTGGGAGCTCCTGTCATCTTGCAGCTATAGTGTGACACACTCAAAGGTACAGAAATATAAGAGGAAAAATGTACAGAAGGGAGAGAGCCTGGCTGAGACCAAGCACAACCTCCAATCACCGCCTCATGGTGAGGTTGAACAGAAAGGATGTAATTCTCTCGAATGCCAAATACTGTGTGACAGTACACACACAGAAGCTCACCAGTCTTGCATCTTACTTCTTTCTCTGTTTCTGTCACAGAATATCTAAGGTCAGTAATGTATAAATAAAAGAGGCTCAGTTAAGTCACAATTTTGGAGACAGAGTCCAAGATGAGGCTGTCCCATCTGTTAGTTCTCTGGTCAGGGCTGGGGCTGCTACAGCATGGTGGCAGCAGTCTGGTAGAGGTGTATGGGGAAGACACAGTGGGAGAGGAAGAGAAGGATTAGGGAGAGAGCCTAGCTCTTTGTATCACAACCTACTCTTGGAAGAGCTATGAAGATCCTGCGAGAACTAACTTGCCTCTGACCTGATGACCTTCTAAGAAGCTGTCTAAAGTGTGCACCTCCCTCCTCACCTCCACACGGGGAGCAAGGAGATAGCACATAGATTGTTGGGGACACAACCTTTAGATTGTAGCCCTCAGTGCCCAGGACTTAGCTGCTTCTTCTCCGTCCTCTCCAGAGGTAAGACACAGTGAGGCAGGAGATCACACTCATAAATTGCATTGTTAACACTAAGCTCTCTGGTATAGCACAAGGCCTCAGACATACAAAGATAAGAATTATATTCTAGGTGTTCCTTTCAGGGTTAGATCTAAGAGGGAAGGAAAAGTTTCTAACTCCCAATAAATTAAGAGAAGCTAACAGTAAGCATGTCAGGCTCTGAAGCTTGGGAAGGGCTACATCTGAAAGGGTCAGGAAGATGCCAGGCTTAAATAGAGACTTAATAGGCCAAGCTAGGAACACAAGGATCAAAATGACTACAGCAAAGCATCGTGGGAAACAGCTGGGAGAGGAGATGGTATTTGTTCAAAGCACTGTAGTACCTTTTGAATTTTAAGATTATGGAGATGAATTTTTATCTACCCCAGTAGAAATAAGGGCAAAAGGAATCAACAGAACGCTTAATTTTAAAAAGAAACACAAAAGTTCAAAATCAGAGGAAAAAGGTTTTTAAAGGTTAAATAAAACAAAAGCAATTTTTTCTTTGGCAACACTGGACATTGAACCTAGGACCTTTGTGCTGAGCTACATCCCCAGCTGTTTTTAAAATTTCTATTTTCAGTCAGGATTTCACCAAGTCACTAAATTGCCCAAAATGAAATTAGCCCAAATCACCATTCCAATTGTGATCCTTCTGCTTCAGTCTCCCAGAGACATGTTCCAACCTATAAGCACAACATAGGAATTATATGTGAACTTATTTAATGTTTTTGTGTATTTACTACAGGGTCTACAGGGTCTCACTATGTGGACTTATTTAAATAAGCAATAACTCAAACAATTCAAGTATTCCCAGATGAATAGATTGCTTATATACATTATAAGGGATTAAAAAAAACATACAGATATAATCCTATTTTGACAGAAGTAAAAGTATTTGAACATAATCTGTATGGTGTGCATGACATACTATGTGAAAGTGTCAGTGACTATTAACCACAGAGGGTGAGACAGCAGGTTTTCTCTGTGTTCTTCTCCTGTCCATTATTTCCAGGTCAGAATGAACATTCCATATTTGGTAATAACTCCTTCCCCCTCAGTACGTCCAAGATCTGCAAATATTTACCTATGAAACATTCCTAAATGTGTCTGCACGCTGCCCTTGTTTGGAGAAGTAGCATTTCCCAGCCTCTCTCCAGATGACTGGAACCGTACGTAGTGCCTGGGAGGGTGCAAGCATCTGTAGTTTCTGGAGCTCCTGGGTGCTTCTCTGGCAGCTTGGCTGGGCTCATGGACACACTCCTGCTGCCTGAGCTCTGGGCTGCTGTATCATGGGGGCTGAGACTTGTCAGACTCGCCTGGCTCCTCCCTGGCCTCCAGAATGAGAATCTGCCTCTTGACCTGATCTCTGCTGTTCCCAGGGTGGCTGAAGATGAGAAGAGCTGGTATGACATAGCACCTGCTCTTGCTCTTTGCAGCAGGAAGGTGAGGCTAGTGCATTTTTACAGTGTAGTTCACTAGAAAGGGTGGTAACCATGGCTCCATGCTGGTAGCCTCTATGATTTCATTAAGCTAATGTTACGTCATTTTCAAGGTGCTTTCTTGGTTTTATTATGATTGTGTTTTTGAATGACTATAATGTATTTCCTTCATAGTGCATAGACCTAGGTTCAAAGGTTTTAGAGAAACTATGCTGCTCTTTTCAGTCATCCTTTTTTTTTCTATTTTAATAAAGATCATTTATGGTCTTGTTAAAATATCACAGATTACCTTTACAATCCAGAAGCTTGTTTCTGTGGCTGGATCAATTCTTGGATCTTACTCATCTGGCTGCTGAACTGTTTCCATTTCAGAAACATAGATACCACCCTAAAATTTTCTGATATCCTTGTTTTTGACTGCTGTGGCTTGCTGAATCAAAGCAGCTGAATTAGAAACAAGCTCAGTGTCATTTCCTTGAAGGATTGGCTCATCTTTCTGGGCTTGAGATACGAGCAAGCACCACTTGCCCTCATATGAACTCGGTGAATGCATTTTTCACCCAAGAAATGCCAAATTTGGACAACAGACCCATTCTCCTGAATAATGACATTGATGGGAAAGTGAGCCCCCACAGACTGCATCTTGGAGCGGGAGCCCAGCTTGACCCCCTTGGTCATGTTCTGCACATGACTACAGATTGTGTGGACAATTGCCAACTCCTTTCTGTCACTGCACCATTTGTCAACCCAGACCCTCTCCTTTTTCTTCCCAAGGAGACTGAGTCCCACATTGATGTGGTTGAAGCCCCTCTGTAGGGTTCCTCTGGGGTCCTTCACAATAACTGTGCATCCTTTCAGAGTGATGTCAGCATTTTCTGGAATGTTGACAGTTTGATCACTAAGAAAGATTTTCATTCTTGTGGGAGATGCTGCAAAGCTCCAACCAACCTGTTCAATCTTTGGTGCTATCCTCTCCTCTTCCCCTCATGCAAGTTCAGCAGGCTTTTCATGAGGCCTTGTATTTGGGGTGACACCAGGAGTCAGGCTGGTGACTTGACCAGAGGTGACCATCACACCCTCTGCTCTCATAGAGTTCAGGCTGTTGCAGGCTCCTGAGGCAAAGATCTTGAAGAGGGTGCCAACAGCTGAGACGAGTAAGCTCACTTCCTGCTTCTGGGACAGAGGCAACAACATTAAGGAGGTGACCTGTGAGCTGAGAGACTGGCACTTCCCTGGCAGAGGCCTGGATGTGTGTCTGGGGTGGTGTCTGTCACTAGCTGAGTGCCGACAGGGCAGGACACCTGGGTGTGAGCAGTAGGACTCCAGCTCAGTATGTGTAAGGCCACCAGGAAGTTTGCAGCTCAAAATTCACAACTGAACTAGTCAAACTGTGGAGAGGCTTCCAGAAGACTAAAAAAACTGCCAAACTAAGCCTTCAATACTTTCTTTGATCTTCCTTCATTTTCATTTCATCCTCTGACTGGCTTCCCCAATGTGAGAGGAACATGACCACAGAGGCCCCTGCCTTCTATTTTCATTCTGTGCTTTACAATGTCAGAGGGGGAAGTCCCTACAGTGTAGCATTTGTTTCACAATTGTGACTGAGAGGGAGAGGCAGAGAGAGAGGGAGAGGGAGAGGGAGAGGGAGAGGGAGAGGGAGAGGGAGAGGGAGAAGAGATGGTTGTAATTACACCAGAGTTGGCTGTGAGCTGATCATTGTTCAACCTTGACATCCAGCGCAGAGGGGTCCCTATATTCTCTGCATATTTTTGTATACATTGGAAATTTTCTTCCAAATAAAAATAAGCCCCAAGAAGAAGTCATTCTGGCCTGACTTGAGCCAGGGACCTGGGGACAGTGGCCAGGTGACATGCTCATGGAAGAACCTGGTGGATGAACAGAGAACCTCTTGGTTAGACTGTAGGTAGGAAAGAGGAGCTGCTCCCAACTGAGGAAAGCAGGGGAGGGCCTTGGATACCAGGCCCAAAGGCTGGGAATCATCAGGCTGTCTCCAGGGGTCACAGCAACATGTCACATTTGTGTCTGTCTCCTGTCCCAGAGCTGCTTCACCACCTAGCAGCCACCCCAGCCGGACATTCCAAGGCACGCTCAACAGATCTGTAGCCTCCCAAGCCCTGTATCTGTGTTGTCAGGTCTACTTCTGAAGTGGTGTCCTCTGTGATTCCCTCCTCCTCGTTCAGAGCTCTACCACATGCCAGAAATCTCCCAGCCTCTGCTGCTCTAGTCCACGCTGCTCCACCCAACATGACAGCTTTCCACATTGTCACTGCCATCTGTTTGTCTCTGAGGTCATCCCTTGCTTGTCTCCCAGAGGGGCTTCTTGAGGGCCCATAACAAGTGTAAACTGCAACAACCTTAAGTCTTAATGTTGTTCACAATCTGGTCTTAGATTGCTTTTAAAGTTTCTTGCCATTTGTGTATGAGTACATTTATTTTTCTGCATTTTTCCATGTTATCTTCTATAGGAGTACATTGGTCCAGTGCCACATGATTAAGCTTAAACCCTCCTCCATGTAGAAAACCTCCCACTTCTCGGGTCCTCATTCTCTTTTGTGCTGTCCATGACATCCTTTCAGAGTGGCACTTCTGATACCAGACTGTAATTATCTTGTTGCATTCATGTCCTCCTCCTTCTCAGCAGAAACCTTGTTTAATCATAATGACTAGATCTCCTGCTCATAAAGCAATGAGAACATATTTTTAAAAATAAATCTTAAAGCTATAACAGAGAACAATAGCCTCTCTTGGTTTCTAGGGTTCCCCTAGGTCTAGCCTGGTTACCAATGAAAGATCCACTTTGATCTGGGGAAGGGAAGCCTCTTGGGTGAAGAGTTCGTGCGGTGTCTCCTGGCCTCGGCCGTGATCCTCCTCTCTGCAGTTCCTGCCAGTATGTCCAAATTCAATTCCTGAAGTGCTGCTGAAGAACTCAAAGCCTCTGAAACCAGTCCTCATGTCCTTTAGACTAAGCACTGGAGCAGAATTATCACTCTTCAGGAATTACTTGTAGGCAATGGGTTTGAGTCACAGCCTCTGAACACGCACCAGCCTGCCTCAGCCTCCCTAGGCCAGTAGTACTGGAAGTAGTGTGGTCTGAGTGAAACAGAGTGAGAAGAGTCCTGCTGGAGACATAGCTAACAGGGTATGACACAGAGCATGCCAGCAGCTCCAATCAAGGAACAGAGGAGACTCCTCTATGTTTATTCAGGGCCAAGGGGTGACCAGGATGGTCACAAGGCACACAGGAAAGGAAGTCTCTCTCGGAACTCACCCTGAAACTGCAGCAGCTTCTCATCATCCACTTGTTCTTTGAAGACTTGGACATCTACAGTGAATTTGTTCAGACTGTCCTCTCAGGACAAGTTGCTCCTTAAATTTGAATCCATTCCTTCTCCCTATGTGACATGGCAAAGGACAAGATATTTATCACATTATTTTCCTAATGGTATGTTGCTTCAAAATTGACAGGTGAGAGCTTCTTTTAATAGGTAGCATGAGGGAACAGAATAAATCTCACCTCCTCTAACTTGCAGAGCTAAATGGAATCTAAGCCACTCACAATTGCTGTTTCTTTGAGAGTCAGGCTCCTCAGTCAGATCTCATAGATCTCCTACACTGGCTAGACACGAGAGTTGAGGTGCGGTGGGAGTCAGGAGAACTGTTGTATCTTCCTTCCAAGAGTTCTCATGACAAAGAATGGCAAAGTTGCACAGGTGTGTTTGCTTATTGATAGAGACAACATTTCTAACTAGCCAGACTTCTAAACACTGGGGCACTGAGACACAGCTAAATATTGAGACTCTGTGGATGCGCACCTGGGAAAGGAATGTTCCTCGAAAGAACAGCAGTGGATATCTGCACCCTTGAGAAAGGGTGACCAGACCCAAACGGATCAGATTGGCTTTATATGAAGAGGTAAGCAATTATTCAGCAAACCTGTGATACTGGTTACTGGGGCAGAGGAACTAGTCTGGCTTCTACAGGAAGAGCTTTATGATTCACATGAGAAAGCTCTTTGCAAATGGTTAAGTACAACCTCAGCTGCCTACACAGTCATGCACATTTCACGGCAGCCGTGAGGATATGACTTCATGCTACAGTATGGACAGTCTCGTAAGGACAGAGTGAGGTGGTGTGGTGCGAGCTTGAGATGAGAGCATGGGGAGTACAATATGTTTTTTAAAACAACTGCTTGGAGGGGAGACTGACAGGGCTGAAGACCCACAGGCCATGTGGCCAGCCACCACTTCAGGCCCAAGGAACGGGCCTGATGGAGACAAATTATTTCCTTTTGTTCCATGGAGCACAGAGTTTTCATGGGGAGGGTGTATGGTTTGTTTAAGGAATTAAAAGAAGGTTGTTGCGAAGTGGACAGTGAGTAGAGAAAAGTTAGAGGACTCGGAGGCCATCTGGGAGAGTCCAGGCTTTATTCTAAAATATTTACTGAAATGACTTAAGCTGGATGTTCTAAAAAGGATTTTGAAGTTGGGCATGGCAGTGCACATCCATAATCTTAGCTACTGGGGATGTGGAGGCAGGAAGTTTGCAAGTTTGTGGTCAACCTGAGCAACTTTGCAAGAGCCTATCTCAAAATAAAAAATAAAAAGGGTGGTGGCTATAGCCTCATGGTGTAGTTCTTCTGGGTTCAATCCCCAATATCATACATATGTCCCCCCCAAAAAATAGGATTTTGAAAAATAACATAACAAGTTTTATGGGAGACAGTAATTAAGGCAAAGACTGGAAGCCAGAGCAGCAGGGACCACAGAAAGGATTATAGCTCAGGTTGAGAGGGGACAGGCATGGTGACAATTGGGAGTGAGAGTGGCAAGAGTCAACTCTAACCTAGAAATGGGGCAAGAAGGAAAAGGAATCAAAGGTAATGTCTTCCCAAATGGTTGTGGCTTTGGGGAGGTGGCACTGTAGGTGGGATGGGCTTGGGGACATGCTGAGCCTATTTCTGGCCATATTCAGACACTGGGGTCTGTGGGTCACTTGCATGGAGATGTCCTGGAGTCAGATGGAGCAGAAATGGCAATGTGGACAGCGGCTGGGCTGGGAGAGCCCAGGGAGGACCTCTGGAATGCCATCACACGTCTGGACACGAACCTGTGCAGTGGAGCGTGGAAGCGGACTGCAGAGCCTGTAGTTTTACATCATTCCCTTTCCTATTTGTTTCACAACCACCTTTTTAAAATAAATAAACTCGTAAGAGCTCAGTAATCTGGAGCTTTTAATCTGTCAAATTGAAAATATAATTGTCTTTTGGCAAACATCAGATCTGAATGGGGAATGGAGGTATCTATTAACATTTCATCAAAAGGTAATGTCATTACTGTAAGCTCTGGAGCCCTGGTTATTGATTTAGCAATCTCTGGCCTTAAATATTGTGCATTTCTCATCGGTGGCTATTCACATTTCTTTCTTACCAATTCAGGTCAGGAAAAATCTCTCCTAGGCTCTTCATATATATACAGACTTGCCAAGATCCCAAGATATAATCAAGGATCCAGTCTCTCTTAAAATTGCCTGTTGGTTAAAAAGCCCTTACCAGTGGGATGGAACCTAATTGCCCATTGGTGAAAATGCAGACAGGCAGGCAGACAGGCTGATGGTGCCCAAGGCAAAAAAATTCCCTGACA